>JAMFTS010000046.1:262500-265000 GCA_028095005.1 Rhynchospora pubera | reverse complement strand
GGCCGATCCGAAACCGACAAAATTTCTTTGCCGACAAGCGCGGATCGGTCCATGGCATTCCAACACCCCTCCAGCAGGTTGCCAAGCTGCCATCATCGGGGATTCCGTGGGTCGTTTAGGGCCAATTCATGGGTCCTTTGGCCGATCCGACAAAATTTCTTTGCTGACAGGCGCGGATCGGTCCATGGCATTCCAACACCCCTCCAGCAGGTTGCCAAGCTGCCATCATCGGGGATTCCGTGGGTCGTTTAGGGCCAATTCATGGGTCGTGTATGGCCGATCCGAAACCAACAAAATTTCTTTGCCGACTAGCGCGGATCGATCCATGGCATTCAACACCCCTCCAGCAGGTTGCCAAGCTGCCATCATCGGGGATTCCGTGGGTCGTTTAGGGCCAATTCATGGGTCTTTTGGCCGATCCGAAACCGACAAAATTTCTTTGCCGACAAGAGCGGATCGATACATGGCATTCAACACCCCTCCAGCAGGTTGCCAAGCTGCCATCATCGGGGATTCTGTGGGACGTTTAGCTTGTCTGGCACGCTCCAACAGAGCGGAGGGTCACATCGGACCATCCCGTGGCCTGTTTCGGACCAGTCCGTAGCTCATCGGACCAGTCGGTGTCAGGGGGAGACACCGCTGCAGCGTGCCAAGCTGCAGCCTTGGATGGGTTGCCAACCCAATTCCAAGTCGAATACACCCTACCCCCTAATAGACAAGATGCATTTTTTCCCTTCTTATAGTACCGTAGCTACCAACCCCTGAAAAACCCCTCACGCTTTTTGGTGCCCGTTCCACGCTTTTCGGCCAGAGAGAGCTTGTCTGCCACGCTCCAACAGAGCGGAGGGTCACATCAGACCATCCCGTGGCCCGTTTCGGATCAGTCCGTAGCTCTTCGGACCAGTCGGTGTCAGGGGGAGACACCGCTGCAGCATGCCAAGCTGCAGCCTTGGATGGGTTGCCAAGCTCCAACAGAGCGGAGGGTCACATCGGACCATTCCGTGGCCCGTTTCGGACCAGTCCGTAGCTCTTCGGACCAGTCGGTGTCAGGGGGAGACACCGCTGCAGCGTGCCAAGCTGCAGCCTTGGATGGGTTGCCAACCCAATTCCAAGTCGAATACACCCTACCCCCTAATAGACAAGATGCATTTTTTCCCTTCTTATAGTACCGTAGCTACCAACCCCTGAAAAACCCCTCACGCTTTTTGGTGCCCGTTCCACGCTTTTCGGCCAGAGAGAGCTTGTCTGCCACGCTCCAACAGAGCGGAGGGTCACATCGGACCATCCCGTGGCCCGTTTCGGATCAGTCCGTAGCTCTTCGGACCAGTCGGTGTCAGGGGGAGACACCGCTGCAGCGTGCCAAGCTGCTGCCTTGGATGGGTTGCCAAGCTCCAACAGAGCGGAGGGTCACATCGGACCATCCCGTGGCCCGTTTCGGACCAGTCCGTAGCTCTTCGGACCAGTCGGTGTCAGGGGGAGACACCGCTGCAGCGTGCCAAGCTGCAGCCTTGGATGGGTTGCCAACCCAATTTTGAGTCGAATACACCCTACCCCCTAATAGACAAGATGCATTTTTTCCCTTCTTATAGTACCGTAGCTACCACCCCACGAAAAACCCCTCACGCTTTTTGCCATGCTTTAGCCTGTGATGCACACGTTTCTGCCACGCTTTCGGCCCGTCATGCACGCTTCTCTGCCACGCTTTTGGCCTGTCATGCACGCCTCTCGGCCACGCTTTGGCCAGTCATGCACGCCTCTCTGCCACGCTTTTGGCCTGTCATGCACGCCTCTCTGCCACGCTTTGGCCAGTCATGCACGCCTCTCTGCCACGCTTTGGCCAGTCATGCACGCCTCTCTGCCACGCTTTGGCCAGTCATGCACGCTTTGTTCCACGCTTGTGGCCTGTCATGCACGCTTTGTTCCACGCTTTTGGCCTGTCATGCACGCTTTGTTCCACGCTTGTGGCATGTCATGCACGCTTTGTTCCACGCTTCTGGCATGTCATGCACGCTTTGTTCCACGCTTTTGGCCTGTCATGCACGCTTTGTTCCACGCTTGTGGCCTGTCATGCACGCCTCTCTGCCACGCTTTGGCATGTCATGCACGCATCTCTGCCACGTTTTGTGCCACGCTTTTGGCCTGTCATGCACGCTTTGTTCCACGCTTTTGGCAAGTCATGCACGCCTCTCTGCCACGCTTTGGCCAGTCATGCACGCTTTGTTCCACGCTTTTGGCCTGTCATGCACGCCTCTCTGCCACGCTTTGGCCAGTCATGCACGCCTCTCTGCCACGCTTTTGGCCTGTCATGCACGCCTCTCTGCCACGCTTTGGCCAGTCATGCACGCCTCTCTGCCACGCTTTGGCCAGTCATGCACGCCTCTCTGCCACGCTTTGGCCAGTCATGCACGCCTCTCTGCCACGCTTTGGCCAGTCATGCACGCTTTGTTCCACGCTTGTGGCCTGTCATGCACGCTTTGTTCCACGCTTTTGGCCTGTCATG
>JAMFTS010000046.1:205000-207500 GCA_028095005.1 Rhynchospora pubera | reverse complement strand
GCGGAGGGTCACATCGGACCATCCCGTGGCCTGTTTCGGACCAGTCCGTAGCTCATCGGACCAGTCGGTGTCAGGGGGAGACACCGCTGCAGCGTGCCAAGCTGCAGCCTTGGATGGGTTGCCAACCCAATTCCAAGTCGAATACACCCTACCCCCTAATAGACAAGATGCATTTTTTCCCTTCTTATAGTACCGTAGCTACCAACCCCTGAAAAACCCCTCACGCTTTTTGGTGCCCGTTCCACGCTTTTCGGCCAGAGAGAGCTTGTCTGCCACGCTCCAACAGAGCGGAGGGTCACATCAGACCATCCCGTGGCCCGTTTCGGATCAGTCCGTAGCTCTTCGGACCAGTCGGTGTCAGGGGGAGACACCGCTGCAGCATGCCAAGCTGCAGCCTTGGATGGGTTGCCAAGCTCCAACAGAGCGGAGGGTCACATCGGACCATTCCGTGGCCCGTTTCGGACCAGTCCGTAGCTCTTCGGACCAGTCGGTGTCAGGGGGAGACACCGCTGCAGCGTGCCAAGCTGCAGCCTTGGATGGGTTGCCAACCCAATTCCAAGTCGAATACACCCTACCCCCTAATAGACAAGATGCATTTTTTCCCTTCTTATAGTACCGTAGCTACCAACCCCTGAAAAACCCCTCACGCTTTTTGGTGCCCGTTCCACGCTTTTCGGCCAGAGAGAGCTTGTCTGCCACGCTCCAACAGAGCGGAGGGTCACATCGGACCATCCCGTGGCCCGTTTCGGATCAGTCCGTAGCTCTTCGGACCAGTCGGTGTCAGGGGGAGACACCGCTGCAGCGTGCCAAGCTGCTGCCTTGGATGGGTTGCCAAGCTCCAACAGAGCGGAGGGTCACATCGGACCATCCCGTGGCCCGTTTCGGACCAGTCCGTAGCTCTTCGGACCAGTCGGTGTCAGGGGGAGACACCGCTGCAGCGTGCCAAGCTGCAGCCTTGGATGGGTTGCCAACCCAATTTTGAGTCGAATACACCCTACCCCCTAATAGACAAGATGCATTTTTTCCCTTCTTATAGTACCGTAGCTACCACCCCACGAAAAACCCCTCACGCTTTTTGCCATGCTTTAGCCTGTGATGCACACGTTTCTGCCACGCTTTCGGCCCGTCATGCACGCTTCTCTGCCACGCTTTTGGCCTGTCATGCACGCCTCTCGGCCACGCTTTGGCCAGTCATGCACGCCTCTCTGCCACGCTTTTGGCCTGTCATGCACGCCTCTCTGCCACGCTTTGGCCAGTCATGCACGCCTCTCTGCCACGCTTTGGCCAGTCATGCACGCCTCTCTGCCACGCTTTGGCCAGTCATGCACGCTTTGTTCCACGCTTGTGGCCTGTCATGCACGCTTTGTTCCACGCTTTTGGCCTGTCATGCACGCTTTGTTCCACGCTTGTGGCATGTCATGCACGCTTTGTTCCACGCTTCTGGCATGTCATGCACGCTTTGTTCCACGCTTTTGGCCTGTCATGCACGCTTTGTTCCACGCTTGTGGCCTGTCATGCACGCCTCTCTGCCACGCTTTGGCATGTCATGCACGCATCTCTGCCACGTTTTGTGCCACGCTTTTGGCCTGTCATGCACGCTTTGTTCCACGCTTTTGGCAAGTCATGCACGCCTCTCTGCCACGCTTTGGCCAGTCATGCACGCTTTGTTCCACGCTTTTGGCCTGTCATGCACGCCTCTCTGCCACGCTTTGGCCAGTCATGCACGCCTCTCTGCCACGCTTTTGGCCTGTCATGCACGCCTCTCTGCCACGCTTTGGCCAGTCATGCACGCCTCTCTGCCACGCTTTGGCCAGTCATGCACGCCTCTCTGCCACGCTTTGGCCAGTCATGCACGCTTTGTTCCACGCTTGTGGCCTGTCATGCACGCTTTGTTCCACGCTTTTGGCCTGTCATGCACGCTTTGTTCCACGCTTGTGGCATGTCATGCACGCTTTGTTCCACGCTTGTGGCATGTCATGCACGCTTTGTTCCACGCTTTTGGCCTGTCATGCACGCTTTGTTCCACGCTTTTGGCCTGTCATGCACGCTTTGTTCCACGCTTGTGGCCTGTCATGCACGCCTCTCTGCCACGCTTTGGCATGTCATGCACGCATCTCTGCCACGTTTTGTGCCACGCTTTTGGCCTGTCATGCACGCTTTGTTCCACGCTTTTGGCAAGTCATGCACGCCTCTCTGCCACGCTTTGGCCAGTCATGCACGCTTTGTTCCACGCTTTTGGCCTGTCATGCACGCCTCTCTGCCACGCTTTGGCCAGTCATGCACGCCTCTCTGCCACGCTTTTGGCCTGTCATGCACGCCTCTCTGCCACGCTTTGGCCAGTCATGCACGCCTCTCTGCCACGCTTTGGCCAGTCATGCACGCCTCTCTGCCACGCTTTGGCCAGTCATGCACGCCTCTCTGCCACGCTTTGGCCAGTCATGCACGCTTTGTTCCACGCTTGTGGCCTGTCATGCACGCTTTGTTCCACGCTTTTGGCCTG
>JAMFTS010000046.1:152500-155000 GCA_028095005.1 Rhynchospora pubera | reverse complement strand
GGGGATTCCGTGGGTCGTTTAGGGCCAATTCATGGGTCGTTTGGCCGATCCGAAACCGACAAAATTTCTTTGCCGACAAGCGCGGATCGGTCCATGGCATTCCAACACCCCTCCAGCAGGTTGCCAAGCTGCCATCATCGGGGATTCTGTGGGACGTTTAGCTTGTCTGGCACGCTCCAACAGAGCGGAGGGTCACATCGGACCATCCCGTGGCCCGTTTCGGACCAGTCCGTAGCTCATCGGACCAGTCGGTGTCAGGGGGAAAACACCGCTGCAGCGTGCCAAGCTGCAGCCTTGGATGGGTTGCCAACCAATTCCAAGTCGAATACACCCCTACCCCCTAATAGACAAGATGCATTTTTTCCCTTCTTATAGTACCGTAGTTACCAACCCCTGAAAAACCCTCACGCTTTTTGGTGCCCGTTCCACGCTTTTCGGCCAGAGAGAGCTTGTCTGCCACGCTCCAACAGAGCGGAGGGTCACATCAGACCATCCGTGGCCCATTTCGGACCAGTCCGTAGGTCTTCGGACCAGTCGGTGTCAGGGGGAGACACCGCTGCAGCGTGCCAAGCTGCAGCCTTGGATGGGTTGCCAACCCAATTCCAAGTCGAATACACCCTACCCCCTAATAGACAAGATGCATTTTTTCCCTTCTTATAGTACCGTAGCTACCAACCCCTGGAAAACCCCTCACGCTTTTTGGTGCCCGTTCCACGCTTTTCGGCCAGAGAGAGCTTGTCTGGCACGCTCCAACAGAGCGGAGGGTCGCATCGGACCATCCCGTGGCCCGTTTCGGACCAGTCCGTAGCTCTTCGGACCAGTCGATGTCAGGGGGAGACACCGCTGCAGCGTGCCAAGCTGCAGCCTTGGATGGGTTGCCACGCTCCAACAGAGCGGAGGGTCACATCGGACCATCCCGTGGCCCGTTTCGGACCAGTCGGTGTCAGGGGGAGACGCCGCTGCAGCGTGCCAAGCTGCAGCCTTGGATGGGTTGCCACGCTCCAACAGAGCGGAGGGTCACATCGGACATCCCGTGGCCCGTTTCGGACCAGTCCGTAGCTCTTCGGACCAGTCGGTGTCAGGGGGAGACACCGCTGCAGCGTGCCAAGCTGCAGCCTTGGATGGGTTGCCACGCTCCAACAGAGCGGAGGGTCGCATCGGACCATCCCGTGGCCCGTTTTCGGACCAGTCCGTAGCTCTTCGGACCAGTCGATGTCAGGGGGAGACACCGCTGCAGCGTGCCAAGCTGCAGCCTTGGATGGGTTGCCACGCTCCAACAGAGCGGAGGGTCACATCGGACCATCCGTGGCCGTTTCGGACCAGTCGGTGTCAGGGGGAGACGCCGCTGCAGCGTGCCAAGCTGCAGCCTTGGATGGGTTGCCACGCTCCAACAGAGCGGAGGGTCACATCGGACCATCCCGTGGCCCGTTTCGGACCAGTCCGTAGCTCTTCGGACCAGTCGGTGTCAGGGGGAGACACCGCTTGCAGCGTGCCAAGCTGCAGCCTTGGATGGGTTGCCAACCCAATTTTGAGTCGAATACACCCTACCCCCTAATAGACAAGATGCATTTTTTCCCTTCTTATAGTACCGTAGTTACCACCCCACGAAAACCCCTCACGCTTTTTGCCATGCTTTAGCCTGTGATGCACACGTTTTCTGCCACGCTTTCGGCCCGTCATGCACGCTTCTCTGCCACGCTTGGGCCTGTCATGCACCCATCTCGCCACGCCTTGGCCTCTCTGCCACGCTTTTGGCCAGTCATGCACGCCTCTCTGCCACGCTTTGGCCAGTCATGCACGCCTCTCTGCCACGCTTTGGCCAGTCATGCACGCCTCTCTGCCACGCTTTTGGCCAGTCATGCACGCTTTGTTCCACGCTTTTGGCCAGTCATGCACGCCTCTCTGCCACGCTTTGGCCAGTCATGCACGCTTTGTTCCACGCTTTTGGCCTGTCATAGCACGCCTCTCTGCCACGCTTTGGCCAGTCATGCACGCCTCTCTGCCACGCTTTTGGCCTGTCATGCACGCCTCTCTGCCACGCTTTGGCCAGTCATGCACGCCTCTCTGCCACGCTTTGGCCAGTCATGCACGCCTCTCTGCCACGCTTTGGCCAGTCATGCACGCTTTGTTCCACGCTTGTGGCCTGTCATGCACGCTTTGTTCCACGCTTTTGGCCTGTCATGCACGCTTGTTCCACGCTTGTGGCATGTCATGCACGCTTTGTTCCACGCTTTTGGCCTGTCATGCACGCCTCTCTGCCACGCTTTGGCCTGTCATGCACGCCTCTCTGCCACGTTTTGTGCCACCCTTTGGCCTGTCATGCACGCTTTGTTCCACGCTTTTGGCAAGTCATGCACGCCTCTCTGCCACGCTTTGTTCCACGCTTTTGGCCTGTCATGCACGCTTTGTTCCACGCTTGTGGCCTGTCATGCACGCCTCTCTGCCACGCTTTGGCATGTCATGCACGCATCTCTGCCACGTTTTGTGCCACGCTTTTGGC
>JAMFTS010000046.1:145000-147500 GCA_028095005.1 Rhynchospora pubera | reverse complement strand
GTGCACGGGTCGTGTCATCAAAGGCAACAACAATGATCCTTCCGCAGGTTCACCTACGGAAACCTTGTTACGACTTCTCCTTCCTCTAAATGATAAGGTTCAGTGGGACTTCTCGCGACGTCACGGGCGGCGAACCGCCCGCATCGCCGCGATCCGAACACTTCACCGGACCATTCAATCGGTAGGAGCGACGGGCGGTGTGTACAAAGGGCAGGGACGTAGTCAACGCGAGCTGATGACTCGCGCTTACTAGGCATTCCTCGTTGAAGACCAACAATTGCAATGATCTATCCCCATCACGATGAAATTTCCAAAGATTACCCGGGCCTTTCGGCCAAGGCTATAGACTCGTTGAATACATCAGTGTCAGCGCGCGTGCGGCCCAGAACATCTAAGGGCATCACAGACCTGTTATTGCCTCAAATTCCGTAGCCTAAACGGCCATAGTCCCTCTAAGAAGCTAGCTGCAGAGGGATTCCTCCGCAAGCTAGTTAGCAGGCTGAGGTGCTCATTCGGTCAGGGAGGCAACCAACACACCGCTCCATCATGACGCCAAAAGCGGCATGACAGGGCGATCGACCCAATGATCCGAAAAGGGACTCTTCAAGCCTGCAATCCGCTATGGCCGACATAACTTATCATGGACACAAATCCGCAAGAGCAGACAACACCCGTGTGCGGTGCCCTTCATTGATGCCATGGGACGCACAAGGGTTTCGCCCAAAATTCCTGCCCCGGCAGACAATAAAATTATTTCAGCAAGGCAAGCAAAAGCATACATCGTCGGACAGATCATGTCGGCTTGGTTAGAACGACACAGACAAATACGGTACCCACAATCCCTCCCAGGCGAAATTTCACACCGGACGAGAGGGATAATGAAGAGGCGGCCCCATGACAGTCTGCCACGCCGATGCGCAGGAGTTCTGCCATGCAGAGCACGCCAAAAACAACTCATGCAACGCCACACGCCTAAACACAATGCCACCGTCGCCTACAACACCGCTGCACAGGCCAGATCGGCCCTCTAGCAGCGAAGATGCAAGTCCAGGATACGCATCGCATAGAGGAATGCCGTATGCGAAAAACTAACAATCCGTGGGTCATTTAGGGACAATTCATGGGTCGTGTATGGCCGATCCGAAACCAACAAAATTTCTTTGCCGACTAGCGCGGATCGATCCATGGCATTCAACACCCCTCCAGCAGGTTGCCAAGCTGCCATCATCGGGGATTCCGTGGGTCGTTTAGGGCCAATTCATGGGTCTTTTGGCCGATCCGAAACCGACAAAATTTCTTTGCCGACAAGAGCGGATCGATCCATGGCATTCAACACCCCTCCAGCAGGTTGCCAAGCTGCCATCATCGGGGATTCCGTGGGTCGTTTAGGGCCAATTCATGGGTCGTTTATGGCCGATCCGAAACCGACAAAATTTCTTTGCCGACAAGCGCGGATCGGTCCATGGCATTCCAACACCCCTCCAGCAGGTTGCCAAGCTGCCATCATCGGGGATTCCGTGGGTCGTTTAGGGCCAATTCATGGGTCATTTGGCCGATCCGACAAAATTTCTTTGCTGACAGGCGCGGATCGGTCCATGGCATTCCAACACCCCTCCAGCAGGTTGCCAAGCTGCCATCATCGGGGATTCCGTGGGTCGTTTAGGGCCAATTCATGGGTCGTTTGGCCGATCCGAAACCGACAAAATTTCTTTGCCGACAAGCGCGGATCGATCCATGGCATTCCAACACCCCTCCAGCAGGTTGCCAAGCTGCCATCATCGGGGATTCGGTGGGTCGTTTAGGGCCAATTCATGGGTCGTTTGGCCGATCCAAAACCGACAAAATTTCTTTGCCGACAAGCGCGGATCGGTCCATGGCATTCCAACACCTCTCCAGCAGGTTGCCAAGCTGCCATCATCGGGGATTCTGTGGGACGTTTAGCTTGTCTGGCACGCTCCAACAGAGCGGAGGGTCACATCGGACCATCCCGTGGCCTGTTTCGGACCAGTCCGTAGCTCATCGGACCAGTCGGTGTCAGGGGGAGACACCGCTGCAGCGTGCCAAGCTGCAGCCTTGGATGGGTTGCCAACCCAATTCCAAGTCGAATACACCCTACCCCCTAATAGACAAGATGCATTTTTTCCCTTCTTATAGTACCGTAGCTACCAACCCCTGAAAAACCCCTCACGCTTTTTGGTGCCCGTTCCACGCTTTTCGGCCAGAGAGAGCTTGTCTGCCACGCTCCAACAGAGCGGAGGGTCACATCAGACCATCCCGTGGCCCGTTTCGGATCAGTCCGTAGCTCTTCGGACCAGTCGGTGTCAGGGGGAGACACCGCTGCAGCATGCCAAGCTGCAGCCTTGGATGGGTTGCCAAGCTCCAACAGAGCGGAGGGTCACATCGGACCATTCCGTGGCCCGTTTCGGACCAGTCCGTAGCTCTTCGGACCAGTCGGTGTCAGGGGGAGACACCGCTGCAGCGTGCCAAGCTGCAGCCTTGG
>JAMFTS010000046.1:132500-135000 GCA_028095005.1 Rhynchospora pubera | reverse complement strand
CCCTACCCCCTAATAGACAAGATGCATTTTTTCCCTTCTTATAGTACCGTAGCTACCAACCCCTGAAAAACCCCTCACGCTTTTTGGTGCCCGTTCCACGCTTTTCGGCCAGAGAGAGCTTGTCTGCCACGCTCCAACAGAGCGGAGGGTCACATCGGACCATCCCGTGGCCCGTTTCGGATCAGTCCGTAGCTCTTCGGACCAGTCGGTGTCAGGGGGAGACACCGCTGCAGCGTGCCAAGCTGCTGCCTTGGATGGGTTGCCAAGCTCCAACAGAGCGGAGGGTCACATCGGACCATCCCGTGGCCCGTTTCGAACCAGTCCGTAGCTCTTCGGACCAGTCGGTGTCAGGGGGAGACACCGCTGCAGCGTGCCAAGCTGCAGCCTTGGATGGGTTGCCAACCCAATTTTGAGTCGAATACACCCTACCCCCTAATAGACAAGATGCATTTTTTCCCTTCTTATAGTACCGTAGCTACCACCCCACGAAAAACCCCTCACGCTTTTTGCCATGCTTTAGCCTGTGATGCACACGTTTCTGCCACGCTTTCGGCCCGTCATGCACGCTTCTCTGCCACGCTTGGGCCTGTCATGCACCCATCTCGGCCACGCCTTGGCCTCTCTGCCACGCTTTTGGCCAGTCATGCACGCCTCTCTGCCACGCTTTGGCCAGTCATGCACGCCTCTCTGCCACGCTTTTGGCCAGTCATGCACGCTTTGTTCCACGCTTTTGGCCAGTCATGCACGCCTCTCTGCCACGCTTTGGCCAGTCATGCACGCTTTGTTCCACGCTTTTGGCCAGTCATGCACGCCTCTCTGCCACGCTTTGGCCAGTCATGCACGCCTCTCTGCCACGCTTTGGCCAGTCATGCACGCCTCTCTGCCACGCTTTTGGCCTGTCATGCACGCCTCTCTGCCACGCTTTGGCCAGTCATGCACGCCTCTCTGCCACGCTTTTGGCCTGTCATGCACGCCTCTCTGCCACGCTTTGGCCAGTCATGCACGCCTCTCTGCCACGCTTTGGCCAGTCATGCACGCCTCTCTGCCACGCTTTGGCCAGTCATGCACGCTTTGTTCCACGCTTGTGGCCTGTCATGCACGCTTTGTTCCACGCTTTTGGCCTGTCATGCACGCTTTGTTCCACGCTTGTGGCATGTCATGCACGCTTTGTTCCACGCTTTTGGCCTGTCATGCACGCTTTGTTCCACGCTTGTGGCCTGTCATGCACGCCTCTCTGCCACGCTTTGGCATGTCATGCACGCATCTCTGCCACGTTTTGTGCCACCCTTTTGGCCTGTCATGCACGCTTTGTTCCACGCTTTTGGCAAGTCATGCGCGCCTCTCTGCCACGCTTTGTTCCACGCTTTTGGCCTGTCATGCACGCTTTGTTCCACGCTTGTGGCCTGTCATGCACGCCTCTCTGCCACGCTTTGGCATGTCATGCACGCATCACTGCCATGATCTGTACTATCATTGAAGACATTATTGTTTCTAGTAGTCCAAACTACCCAAAACATTATTGTCCAGACTATCATTGAAGACATTATTGTCATGCACGCTATGTTCCACGCTTTTGGCCGGTCATGCATGCTTTGTTCCACGCTTTCGGCCTGTCTGCCACGCTATGTTCCACGCTTTTGGCCGGTCATGCACGCTTTGTTCCACGCTTTCGGCATGTCATGCACGCTGTCTCTGCCACGCCACTTAGGAAGAATTTGTTTACTTTAACTTGAACAAACAAACATCTATCATCCATGCATGCGTGTCGTTCTTACTTTACTATCCCGCACCTAGGCGACAATAATCATTGATTTGATGGTTTCTTTCTTTCCTTCTTCCTTCCCCGAAAAAACTCCGCATAAGACACGAATGTCAAGCCGTTCTTCGTACTTGGGCAAAATGATTCGTTCTTGGCACTTAGGCAGAATAAGAGATGGGGTCCCCCCCCCCGCCGCACCCTCAATTGCTAACATCGGGGATTCCGTGGGTCATTTAGGGCCAATTCATGGGTCGTTTGGCCGATCCGACAAAATTTCTTTGCCGACAAGCGCGGATCGGTCCATGGCATTCCAACACCCCTCCAGCAGGTTGCCAAGCTGCCATCATCGGGGATTCCGTGGGTCGTTTAGGGCCAATTCATGGGTCGTTTGGCCGATCCGAAACCGACAAAATTTCTTTGCCGACAAGCGCGGATCGATCCATGGCATTCCAACACCCCTCCAGCAGGTTGCCAAGCTGCCATCATCGGGGATTCCGTGGGTCGTTTAGGGCCAATTCATGGGTCGTTTGGCCGATCCGAAACCGACAAAATTTCTTTGCCGACAAGCGCGGATCGGTCCATGGCATTCCAACACCCCTCCAGCAGGTTGCCAAGCTGCCATCATCGGGGATTCTGTGGGACGTTTAGCTTGTCTGGCACGCTCCAACAGAGCGGAGGGTCACATCGGACCATCCCGTGGCCCGTTTCGGACCAGTCCGTAGCTCATCGGACCAGTCGGTG
>JAMFTS010000046.1:120000-122500 GCA_028095005.1 Rhynchospora pubera | reverse complement strand
GGCCGATCCGAAACCGACAAAATTTCTTTGCCGACAAGCGCGGATCGATCCATGGCATTCCAACACCCCTCCGGCAGGTTGCCAAGCTGCCATCATCGGGGATTCCGTGGGTCATTTAGGGCCAATTCATGGGTCGTTTGGCCGATCCGACAAAATTTCTTTGCCGACAAGCGCGGATCGGTCCATGGCATTCCAACACCCCTCCAGCAGGTTGCCAAGCTGCCATCATCGGGGATTCCGTGGGTCGTTTAGGGCCAATTCATGGGTCGTTTATGGCCGATCCGAAACCGACAAAATTTCTTTGCCGACAAGCGCGGATCGGTCCATGGCATTCCAACACCCCTCCAGCAGGTTGCCAAGCTGCCATCATCGGGGATTCCGTGGGTCATTTAGGGCCAATTCATGGGTTGTTTGGCCGATCCGACAAAATTTCTTTGCCGACAAGCGCAGATCGGTCCATGGCATTCCAACACCCCTCCAGCAGGTTGCCAAGCTGCCATCATCGGGGATTCCGTGGGTCGTTTAGGGCCAATTCATGGGTCGTTTGGCCGATCCGAAACCGACAAAATTTCTTTGCCGACAAGCGCGGATCGATCCATGGCATTCCAACACCCCTCCGGCAGGTTGCCAAGCTGCCATCATCGGGGATTCCGTGGGTCGTTTAGGGCCAATTCATGGGTCGTTTGGCCGATCCGAAACCGACAAAATTTCTTTGCCGACAAGCGCGGATCGGTCCATGGCATTCCAACACCCCTCCGGCAGGTTGCCAAGCTGCCATCATCGGGGATTCCGTGGGTCATTTAGGGCCAATTCATGGGTCGTTTGGCCGATCCGACAAAATTTCTTTGCCGACAAGCGCGGATCGGTCCATGGCATTCCAACACCCCTCCAGCAGGTTGCCAAGCTGCCATCATCGGGGATTCCGTGGGTCGTTTAGGGCCAATTCATGGGTCGTTTGGCCGATCCGAAACCGACAAAATTTCTTTGCCGACAAGCGCGGATCGATCCATGGCATTCCAACACCCCTCCAGCAGGTTGCCAAGCTGCCATCATCGGGGATTCCGTGGGTCGTTTAGGGCCAATTCATGGGTCGTTTGGCCGATCCGAAACCGACAAAATTTCTTTGCCGACAAGCGCGGATCGGTCCATGGCATTCCAACACCCCTCCAGCAGGTTGCCAAGCTGCCATCATCGGGGATTCTGTGGGACGTTTAGCTTGTCTGGCACGCTCCAACAGAGCGGAGGGTCACATCGGACCATCCCGTGGCCCGTTTCGGACCAGTCCGTAGCTCATCGGACCAGTCGGTGTCAGGGGGAAACACCGCTGCAGCGTGCCAAGCTGCAGCCTTGGATGGGTTGCCAACCCAATTCCAAGTCGAATACACCCTACCCCCTAATAGACAAGATGCATTTTTTCCCTTCTTATAGTACCGTAGTTACCAACCCCTGAAAAACCCCTCACGCTTTTTGGTGCCCGTTCCACGCTTTTCGGCCAGAGAGAGCTTGTCTGCCACGCTCCAACAGAGCGGAGGGTCACATCAGACCATCCCGTGGCCCATTTCGGACCAGTCCGTAGGTCTTCGGACCAGTCGGTGTCAGGGGGAGACACCGCTGCAGCGTGCCAAGCTGCAGCCTTGGATGGGTTGCCAACCCAATTCGAAGTCGAATACACCCTACCCCCTAATAGACAAGATGCATTTTTTCCCTTCTTATAGTACCGTAGCTACCAACCCCTGAAAAACCCCTCACGCTTTTTGGTGCCCGTTCCACGCTTTTCGGCCAGAGAGAGCTTGTCTGGCACGCTCCAACAGAGCGGAGGGTCGCATCGGACCATCCCGTGGCCCGTTTCGGACCAGTCCGTAGCTCTTCGGACCAGTCGATGTCAGGGGGAGACACCGCTGCAGCGTGCCAAGCTGCAGCCTTGGATGGGTTGCCACGCTCCAACAGAGCGGAGGGTCACATCGGACCATCCCGTGGCCCGTTTCGGACCAGTCGGTGTCAGGGGGAGACGCCGCTGCAGCGTGCCAAGCTGCAGCCTTGGATGGGTTGCCACGCTCCAACAGAGCGGAGGGTCACATCGGACCATCCCGTGGCCCGTTTCGGACCAGTCCGTAGCTCTTCGGACCAGTCGGTGTCAGGGGGAGACACCGCTGCAGCGTGCCAAGCTGCAGCCTTGGATGGGTTGCCAACCCAATTTTGAGTCGAATACACCCTACCCCCTAATAGACAAGATGCATTTTTTCCCTTCTTATAGTACCGTAGTTACCACCCCACGAAAAACCCCTCACGCTTTTTGCCATGCTTTAGCCTGTGATGCACACGTTTCTGCCACGCTTTCGGCCCGTCATGCACGCTTCTCTGCCACGCTTGGGCCTGTCATGCACCCGTCTCGGCCACGCCTTGGCCTCTCTGCCACGCTTTTGGCCAGTCATGCACGCCTCTCTGCCACGCTTTGGCCAGTCATGCACGCCTCTCTGCCACGCTTTTGGCCAGTCATGCA
>JAMFTS010000046.1:77500-80000 GCA_028095005.1 Rhynchospora pubera | reverse complement strand
GCCAAGCTGCCATCATCGGGGATTCCGTGGGTCGTTTAGGGCCAATTCATGGGTCGTTTATGGCCGATCCGAAACCGACAAAATTTCTTTGCGGACAAGCGCGGATCGGTCCATGGCATTCCAACACCCCTCCAGCAGGTTGCCAAGCTGCCATCATCGGGGATTCCGTGGGTCATTTAGGGCCAATTCATGGGTCGTTTGGCCGATCCGACAAAATTTCTTTGCCGACAAGCGCAGATCGGTCCATGGCATTCCAACACCCCTCCAGCAGGTTGCCAAGCTGCCATCATCGGGGATTCCGTGGGTCGTTTAGGGCCAATTCATGGGTCGTTTGGCCGATCCGAAACCGACAAAATTTCTTTGCCGACAAGCGCGGATCGATCCATGGCATTCCAACACCCCTCCGGCAGGTTGCCAAGCTGCCATCATCGGGGATTCCGTGGGTCGTTTAGGGCCAATTCATGGGTCGTTTGGCCGATCCGAAACCGACAAAATTTCTTTGCCGACAAGCGCGGATCGGTCCATGGCATTCCAACACCCCTCCGGCAGGTTGCCAAGCTGCCATCATCGGGGATTCCGTGGGTCGTTTAGGGCCAATTCATGGGTCGTTTGGCCGATCCGAAACCGACAAAATTTCTTTGCCGACAAGCGCGGATCGGTCCATGGCATTCCAACACCCCTCCAGCAGGTTGCCAAGCTGCCATCATCGGGGATTCTGTGGGACGTTTAGCTTGTCTGGCACGCTCCAACAGAGCGGAGGGTCACATCGGACCATCCCGTGGCCCGTTTCGGACCAGTCCGTAGCTCATCGGACCAGTCGGTGTCAGGGGGAAACACCGCTGCAGCGTGCCAAGCTGCAGCCTTGGATGGGTTGCCAACCCAATTCCAAGTCGAATACACCCTACCCCCTAATAGACAAGATGCATTTTTTCCCTTCTTATAGTACCGTAGTTACCAACCCCTGAAAAACCCCTCACGCTTTTTGGTGCCCGTTCCACGCTTTTCGGCCAGAGAGAGCTTGTCTGCCACGCTCCAACAGAGCGGAGGGTCACATCAGACCATCCCGTGGCCCATTTCGGACCAGTCCGTAGGTTTTCGGACCAGTCGGTGTCAGGGGGAGACACCGCTGCAGCGTGCCAAGCTGCAGCCTTGGATGGGTTGCCAACCCAATTCCAAGTCGAATACACCCTACCCCCTAATAGACAAGATGCATTTTTTCCCTTCTTATAGTACCGTAGCTACCAACCCCTGAAAAACCCCTCACGCTTTTTGGTGCCCGTTCCACGCTTTTCGGCCAGAGAGAGCTTGTCTGGCACGCTCCAACAGAGCGGAGGGTCGCATCGGACCATCCCGTGGCCCGTTTCGGACCAGTCCGTAGCTCTTCGGACCAGTCGATGTCAGGGGGAGACACCGCTGCAGCGTGCCAAGCTGCAGCCTTGGATGGGTTGCCACGCTCCAACAGAGCGGAGGGTCACATCGGACCATCCCGTGGCCCGTTTCGGACCAGTCGGTGTCAGGGGGAGACGCCGCTGCAGCGTGCCAAGCTGCAGCCTTGGATGGGTTGCCACGCTCCAACAGAGCGGAGGGTCACATCGGACCATCCCGTGGCCCGTTTCGGACCAGTCCGTAGCTCTTCGGACCAGTCGGTGTCAGGGGGAGACACCGCTGCAGCGTGCCAAGCTGCAGCCTTGGATGGGTTGCCAACCCAATTTTGAGTCGAATACACCCTACCCCCTAATAGACAAGATGCATTTTTTCCCTTCTTATAGTACCGTAGTTACCACCCCACGAAAAACCCCTCACGCTTTTTGCCATGCTTTAGCCTGTGATGCACACGTTTCTGCCACGCTTTCGGCCCGTCATGCACGCTTCTCTGCCACGCTTGGGCCTGTCATGCACCCATCTCGGCCACGCCTTGGCCTCTCTGCCACGCTTTTGGCCAGTCATGCACGCCTCTCTGCCACGCTTTGGCCAGTCATGCACGCCTCTCTGCCACGCTTTGGCCAGTCATGCACGCCTCTCTGCCACGCTTTTGGCCAGTCATGCACGCTTTGTTCCACGCTTTTGGCCAGTCATGCACGCCTCTCTGCCACGCTTTGGCCAGTCATGCACGCTTTGTTCCACGCTTTTGGCCTGTAATGCACGCCTCTCTGCCACGCTTTGGCCAGTCATGCACGCCTCTCTGCCACGCTTTTGGCCTGTCATGCACGCCTCTCTGCCACGCTTTGGCCAGTCATGCACGCCTCTCTGCCACGCTTTGGCCAGTCATGCACGCCTCTCTGCCACGCTTTGGCCAGTCATGCACGCTTTGTTCCACGCTTGTGGCCTGTCATGCACGCTTTGTTCCACGCTTTTGGCCTGTCATGCACGCTTTGTTCCACGCTTGTGGCATGTCATGCACGCTTTGTTCCACGCTTTTGGCCTGTCATGCACGCCTCTCTGCCACGCTTTGGCCTGTCATGCACGCCTCTCTGCCACGTTTTGTGCCACCCTTTTGGCC
>JAMFTS010000046.1:65000-67500 GCA_028095005.1 Rhynchospora pubera | reverse complement strand
TTCCAACACCCCTCCAGCAGGTTGCCAAGCTGCCATCATCGGGGATTCTGTGGGATGTTTAGCTTGTCTGGCACGCTCCAACAGAGCGGAGGGTCACATCGGACCATCCCGTGGCCCGTTTCGGACCAGTCCGTAGCTCATCGGACCAGTCGGTGTCAGGGGGAAACACCGCTGCAGCGTGCCAAGCTGCAGCCTTGGATGGGTTGCCAACCCAATTCCAAGTCGAATACACCCTACCCCCTAATAGACAAGATGCATTTTTTCCCTTCTTATAGTACCGTAGTTACCAACCCCTGAAAAACCCCTCACGCTTTTTGGTGCCCGTTCCACGCTTTTCGGCCAGAGAGAGCTTGTCTGCCACGCTCCAACAGAGCGGAGGGTCACATCAGACCATCCCGTGGCCCATTTCGGACCAGTCCGTAGGTCTTCGGACCAGTCGGTGTCAGGGGGAGACACCGCTGCAGCGTGCCAAGCTGCAGCCTTGGATGGGTTGCCAACCCAATTCCAAGTCGAATACACCCTACCCCCTAATAGACAAGATGCATTTTTTCCCTTCTTATAGTACCGTAGCTACCAACCCCTGAAAAACCCCTCACGCTTTTTGGTGCCCGTTCCACGCTTTTCGGCCAGAGAGAGCTTGTCTGGCACGCTCCAACAGAGCGGAGGGTCGCATCGGACCATCCCGTGGCCCGTTTCGGACCAGTCCGTAGCTCTTCGGACCAGTCGATGTCAGGGGGAGACACCGCTGCAGCGTGCCAAGCTGCAGCCTTGGATGGGTTGCCACGCTCCAACAGAGCGGAGGGTCACATCGGACCATCCCGTGGCCCGTTTCGGACCAGTCGGTGTCAGGGGGAGACGCCGCTGCAGCGTGCCAAGCTGCAGCCTTGGATGGGTTGCCACGCTCCAACAGAGCGGAGGGTCACATCGGACCATCCCGTGGCCCGTTTCGGACCAGTCCGTAGCTCTTCGGACCAGTCGGTGTCAGGGGGAGACACCGCTGCAGCGTGCCAAGCTGCAGCCTTGGATGGGTTGCCAACCCAATTTTGAGTCGAATACACCCTACCCCCTAATAGACAAGATGCATTTTTTCCCTTCTTATAGTACCGTAGTTACCACCCCACGAAAAACCCCTCACGCTTTTTGCCATGCTTTAGCCTGTGATGCACACGTTTCTGCCACGCTTTCGGCCCGTCATGCACGCTTCTCTGCCACGCTTGGGCCTGTCATGCACCCATCTCGGCCACGCCTTGGCCTCTCTGCCACGCTTTTGGCCAGTCATGCACGCCTCTCTGCCACGCTTTGGCCAGTCATGCACGCCTCTCTGCCACGCTTTGGCCAGTCATGCACGCCTCTCTGCCACGCTTTTGGCCAGTCATGCACGCTTTGTTCCACGCTTTTGGCCAGTCATGCACGCCTCTCTGCCACGCTTTGGCCAGTCATGCACGCTTTGTTCCACGCTTTTGGCCTGTCATGCACGCCTCTCTGCCACGCTTTGGCCAGTCATGCACGCCTCTCTGCCACGCTTTTGGCCTGTCATGCACGCCTCTCTGCCACGCTTTGGCCAGTCATGCACGCCTCTCTGCCACGCTTTGGCCAGTCATGCACGCCTCTCTGCCACGCTTTGGCCAGTCATGCACGCCTCTCTGCCACGCTTTGGCCAGTCATGCACGCCTCTCTGCCACGCTTTGGCCAGTCATGCACGCCTCTCTGCCACGCTTTGGCCTGTCATGCACGCTTTGTTCCACGCTTGTGGCCTGTCATGCACGCTTTGTTCCACGCTTTTGGCCTGTCATGCACGCTTTGTTCCACGCTTGTGGCATGTCATGCACGCTTTGTTCCACGCTTTTGGCCTGTCATGCACGCCTCTCTGCCACGCTTTGGCCTGTCATGCACGCCTCTCTGCCACGTTTTGTGCCACCCTTTTGGCCTGTCATGCACGCTTTGTTCCACGCTTTTGGCAAGTCATGCACGCCTCTCTGCCACGCTTTGTTCCACGCTTTTGGCCTGTCATGCACGCTTTGTTCCACGCTTGTGGCCTGTCATGCACGCCTCTCTGCCACGCTTTGGCATGTCATGCACGCATCTCTGCCACGTTTTGTGCCACGCTTTTGGCCTGTCATGCACGCTTTGTTCCACGCTTTTGGCAAGTCATGCACGCCTCTCTGCCACGCTTTGTTCCACGCTTGTGGCCTGTCATGCACGCCTCTCTGCCACGCTTTGGCATGTCATGCACGCATCTCTGCCACGTTTTTGGCCAGTCATGCACGCTTTGTTCCACGCTTTTGGCCAGTCATGCACGCCTCTCTGCCACGCTTTGGCCAGTCATGCACGCTTTGTTCCACGCTTTTGGCCTGTCATGCACGCCTCTCTGTCACGCTTTGGCCAGTCATGCACGCCTCTCTGCCACGCTTTTGGCCTGTCATGCACGCCTCTCTGCCACGCTTTGGCCAGTCATGCACGCCTCTCTGCCACGCTTTGGCCAGTCATGCACGCCTCTCTG
>JAMFTS010000046.1:55000-57500 GCA_028095005.1 Rhynchospora pubera | reverse complement strand
GACAAGAGCGGATCGATCCATGGCATTCAACACCCCTCCAGCAGGTTGCCAAGCTGCCATCATCGGGGATTCCGTGGGTCGTTTAGGGCCAATTCATGGGTCGTTTATGGCCGATCCGAAACCGACAAAATTTCTTTGCGGACAAGCGCGGATCGGTCCATGGCATTCCAACACCCCTCCAGCAGGTTGCCAAGCTGCCATCATCGGGGATTCCGTGGGTCATTTAGGGCCAATTCATGGGTTGTTTGGCCGATCCGACAAAATTTCTTTGCCGACAAGCGCAGATCGGTCCATGGCATTCCAACACCCCTCCAGCAGGTTGCCAAGCTGCCATCATCGGGGATTCCGTGGGTCGTTTAGGGCCAATTCATGGGTCGTTTGGCCGATCCGAAACCGACAAAATTTCTTTGCCGACAAGCGCGGATCGATCCATGGCATTCCAACACCCCTCCGGCAGGTTGCCAAGCTGCCATCATCGGGGATTCCGTGGGTCGTTTAGGGCCAATTCATGGGTCGTTTGGCCGATCCGAAACCGACAAAATTTCTTTGCCGACAAGCGCGGATCGGTCCATGGCATTCCAACACCCCTCCGGCAGGTTGCCAAGCTGCCATCATCGGGGATTCCGTGGGTCATTTAGGGCCAATTCATGGGTCGTTTGGCCGATCCGACAAAATTTCTTTGCCGACAAGCGCGGATCGGTCCATGGCATTCCAACACCCCTCCAGCAGGTTGCCAAGCTGCCATCATCGGGGATTCCGTGGGTCGTTTAGGGCCAATTCATGGGTCGTTTGGCCGATCCGAAACCGACAAAATTTCTTTGCCGACAAGCGCGGATCGATCCATGGCATTCCAACACCCCTCCAGCAGGTTGCCAAGCTGCCATCATCGGGGATTCCGTGGGTCGTTTAGGGCCAATTCATGGGTCGTTTGGCCGATCCGAAACCGACAAAATTTCTTTGCCGACAAGCGCGGATCGGTCCATGGCATTCCAACACCCCTCCAGCAGGTTGCCAAGCTGCCATCATCGGGGATTCTGTGGGACGTTTAGCTTGTCTGGCACGCTCCAACAGAGCGGAGGGTCACATCGGACCATCCCGTGGCCCGTTTCGGATCAGTCCGTAGCTCATCGGACCAGTCGGTGTCAGGGGGAAACACCGCTGCAGCGTGCCAAGCTGCAGCCTTGGATGGGTTGCCAACCCAATTCCAAGTCGAATACACCCTACCCCCTAATAGACAAGATGCATTTTTTCCCTTCTTATAGTACCGTAGTTACCAACCCCTGAAAAACCCCTCACGCTTTTTGGTGCCCGTTCCACGCTTTTCGGCCAGAGAGAGCTTGTCTGCCACGCTCCAACAGAGCGGAGGGTCACATCAGACCATCCCGTGGCCCATTTCGGACCAGTCCGTAGGTCTTCGGACCAGTCGGTGTCAGGGGGAGACACCGCTGCAGCGTGCCAAGCTGCAGCCTTGGATGGGTTGCCAACCCAATTCCAAGTCGAATACACCCTACCCCCTAATAGACAAGATGCATTTTTTCCCTTCTTATAGTACCGTAGCTACCAACCCCTGAAAAACCCCTCACGCTTTTTGGTGCCCGTTCCACGCTTTTCGGCCAGAGAGAGCTTGTCTGGCACGCTCCAACAGAGCGGAGGGTCGCATCGGACCATCCCGTGGCCCGTTTCGGACCAGTCCGTAGCTCTTCGGACCAGTCGATGTCAGGGGGAGACACCGCTGCAGCGTGCCAAGCTGCAGCCTTGGATGGGTTGCCACGCTCCAACAGAGCGGAGGGTCACATCGGACCATCCCGTGGCCCGTTTCGGACCAGTCGGTGTCAGGGGGAGACGCCGCTGCAGCGTGCCAAGCTGCAGCCTTGGATGGGTTGCCACGCTCCAACAGAGCGGAGGGTCACATCGGACCATCCCGTGGCCCGTTTCGGACCAGTCCGTAGCTCTTCGGACCAGTCGGTGTCAGGGGGAGACACCGCTGCAGCGTGCCAAGCTGCAGCCTTGGATGGGTTGCCAACCCAATTTTGAGTCGAATACACCCTACCCCCTAATAGACAAGATGCATTTTTTCCCTTCTTATAGTACCGTAGTTACCACCCCACGAAAAACCCCTCACGCTTTTTGCCATGCTTTAGCCTGTGATGCACACGTTTCTGCCACGCTTTCGGCCCGTCATGCACGCTTCTCTGCCACGCTTGGGCCTGTCATGCACCCATCTCGGCCACGCCTTGGCCTCTCTGCCACGCTTTTGGCCAGTCATGCACGCCTCTCTGCCACGCTTTGGCCAGTCATGCACGCCTCTCTGCCACGCTTTGGCCAGTCATGCACGCCTCTCTGCCACGCTTTTGGCCAGTCATGCACGCTTTGTTCCACGCTTTTGGCCAGTCATGCACGCCTCTCTGCCACGCTTTGGCCAGTCATGCACGCCTCTCTGCCACGCTTTTGGCCTGTCATGCACGCCTCTCTGCCACGCTTTGGCCAGTCATGCACGCCT
>JAMFTS010000046.1:22500-25000 GCA_028095005.1 Rhynchospora pubera | reverse complement strand
TCCGAAACCGACAAAATTTCTTTGCCGACAAGCGCGGATCGATCCATGGCATTCCAACACCCCTCCGGCAGGTTGCCAAGCTGCCATCATCGGGGATTCCGTGGGTCGTTTAGGGCCAATTCATGGGTCGTTTGGCCGATCCGAAACCGACAAAATTTCTTTGCCGACAAGCGCGGATCGGTCCATGGCATTCCAACACCCCTCCGGCAGGTTGCCAAGCTGCCATCATCGGGGATTCCGTGGGTCATTTAGGGCCAATTCATGGGTCGTTTGGCCGATCCGACAAAATTTCTTTGCCGACAAGCGCGGATCGGTCCATGGCATTCCAACACCCCTCCAGCAGGTTGCCAAGCTGCCATCATCGGGGATTCCGTGGGTCGTTTAGGGCCAATTCATGGGTCGTTTGGCCGATCCGAAACCGACAAAATTTCTTTGCCGACAAGCGCGGATCGATTCATGGCATTCCAACACCCCTCCAGCAGGTTGCCAAGCTGCCATCATCGGGGATTCCGTGGGTCGTTTAGGGCCAATTCATGGGTCGTTTGGCCGATCCGAAACCGACAAAATTTCTTTGCCGACAAGCGCGGATCGGTCCATGGCATTCCAACACCCCTCCAGCAGGTTGCCAAGCTGCCATCATCGGGGATTCTGTGGGACGTTTAGCTTGTCTGGCACGCTCCAACAGAGCGGAGGGTCACATCGGACCATCCCGTGGCCCGTTTCGGACCAGTCCGTAGCTCATCGGACCAGTCGGTGTCAGGGGGAAACACCGCTGCAGCGTGCCAAGCTGCAGCCTTGGATGGGTTGCCAACCCAATTCCAAGTCGAATACACCCTACCCCCTAATAGACAAGATGCATTTTTTCCCTTCTTATAGTACCGTAGTTACCAACCCCTGAAAAACCCCTCACGCTTTTTGGTGCCCGTTCCACGCTCCAACAGAGCGGAGGGTCACATCAGACCATCCCGTGGCCCATTTCGGACCAGTCCGTAGGTCTTCGGACCAGTCGGTGTCAGGGGGAGACACCGCTGCAGCGTGCCAAGCTGCAGCCTTGGATGGGTTGCCAACCCAATTCCAAGTCGAATACACCCTACCCCCTAATAGACAAGATGCATTTTTTCCCTTCTTATAGTACCGTAGCTACCAACCCCTGAAAAACCCCTCACGCTTTTTGGTGCCCGTTCCACGCTTTTCGGCCAGAGAGAGCTTGTCTGGCACGCTCCAACAGAGCGGAGGGTCGCATCGGACCATCCCGTGGCCCGTTTCGGACCAGTCCGTAGCTCTTCGGACCAGTCGATGTCAGGGGGAGACACCGCTGCAGCGTGCCAAGCTGCAGCCTTGGATGGGTTGCCACGCTCCAACAGAGCGGAGGGTCACATCGGACCATCCCGTGGCCCGTTTCGGACCAGTCGGTGTCAGGGGGAGACGCCGCTGCAGCGTGCCAAGCTGCAGCCTTGGATGGGTTGCCACGCTCCAACAGAGCGGAGGGTCACATCGGACCATCCCGTGGCCCGTTTCGGACCAGTCCGTAGCTCTTCGGACCAGTCGGTGTCAGGGGGAGACACCGCTGCAGCGTGCCAAGCTGCAGCCTTGGATGGGTTGCCAACCCAATTTTGAGTCGAATACACCCTACCCCCTAATAGACAAGATGCATTTTTTCCCTTCTTATAGTACCGTAGTTACCACCCCACGAAAAACCCCTCACGCTTTTTGCCATGCTTTAGCCTGTGATGCACACGTTTCTGCCACGCTTTCGGCCCGTCATGCACGCTTCTCTGCCACGCTTGGGCCTGTCATGCACCCATCTCGGCCACGCCTTGGCCTCTCTGCCACGCTTTTGGCCAGTCATGCACGCCTCTCTGCCACGCTTTGGCCAGTCATGCACGCCTCTCTGCCACGCTTTGGCCAGTCATGCACGCCTCTCTGCCACGCTTTTGGCCAGTCATGCACGCTTTGTTCCACGCTTTTGGCCAGTCATGCACGCCTCTCTGCCACGCTTTGGCCAGTCATGCACGCTTTGTTCCACGCTTTTGGCCTGTCATGCACGCCTCTCTGCCACGCTTTGGCCAGTCATGCACGCCTCTCTGCCACGCTTTTGGCCTGTCATGCACGCCTCTCTGCCACGCTTTGGCCAGTCATGCACGCCTCTCTGCCACGCTTTGGCCAGTCATGCACGCCTCTCTGCCACGCTTTGGCCAGTCATGCACGCTTTGTTCCACGCTTGTGGCCTGTCATGCACGCTTTGTTCCACGCTTTTGGCCTGTCATGCACGCTTTGTTCCACGCTTGTGGCATGTCATGCACGCTTTGTTCCACGCTTTTGGCCTGTCATGCACGCCTCTCTGCCACGCTTTGGCCTGTCATGCACGCCTCTCTGCCACGTTTTGTGCCACCCTTTTGGCCTGTCATGCACGCTTTGTTCCACGCTTTTGGCAAGTCATGCACGCCTCTCTGCCACGCTTTGTTCCACGCTTTTGGCCTGTCATGCACGCTTTGTTCCA
>JAMFTS010000046.1:0-2500 GCA_028095005.1 Rhynchospora pubera | reverse complement strand
AGAGCGGAGGGTCACATCGGACCATCCCGTGGCCCGTTTCGGACCAGTCCGTAGCTCATCGGACCAGTCGGTGTCAGGGGGAAACACCGCTGCAGCGTGCCAAGCTGCAGCCTTGGATGGGTTGCCAACCCAATTCCAAGTCGAATACACCCTACCCCCTAATAGACAAGATGCATTTTTTCCCTTCTTATAGTACCGTAGTTACCAACCCCTGAAAAACCCCTCACGCTTTTTGGTGCCCGTTCCACGCTTTTCGGCCAGAGAGAGCTTGTCTGCCACGCTCCAACAGAGCGGAGGGTCACATCAGACCATCCCGTGGCCCATTTCGGACCAGTCCGTAGGTCTTCGGACCAGTCGGTGTCAGGGGGAGACACCGCTGCAGCGTGCCAAGCTGCAGCCTTGGATGGGTTGCCAACCCAATTCCAAGTCGAATACACCCTACCCCCTAATAGACAAGATGCATTTTTTCCCTTCTTATAGTACCGTAGCTACCAACCCCTGAAAAACCCCTCACGCTTTTTGGTGCCCGTTCCACGCTTTTCGGCCAGAGAGAGCTTGTCTGGCACGCTCCAACAGAGCGGAGGGTCGCATCGGACCATCCCGTGGCCCGTTTCGGACCAGTCCGTAGCTCTTCGGACCAGTCGATGTCAGGGGGAGACACCGCTGCAGCGTGCCAAGCTGCAGCCTTGGATGGGTTGCCACGCTCCAACAGAGCGGAGGGTCACATCGGACCATCCCGTGGCCCGTTTCGGACCAGTCGGTGTCAGGGGGAGACGCCGCTGCAGCGTGCCAAGCTGCAGCCTTGGATGGGTTGCCACGCTCCAACAGAGCGGAGGGTCACATCGGACCATCCCGTGGCCCGTTTCGGACCAGTCCGTAGCTCTTCGGACCAGTCGGTGTCAGGGGGAGACACCGCTGCAGCGTGCCAAGCTGCAGCCTTGGATGGGTTGCCACGCTCCAACAGAGCGGAGGGTCGCATCGGACCATCCCGTGGCCCGTTTCGGACCAGTCCGTAGCTCTTCGGACCAGTCGATGTCAGGGGGAGACACCGCTGCAGCGTGCCAAGCTGCAGCCTTGGATGGGTTGCCACGCTCCAACAGAGCGGAGGGTCACATCGGACCATCCCGTGGCCCGTTTCGGACCAGTCGGTGTCAGGGGGAGACGCCGCTGCAGCGTGCCAAGCTGCAGCCTTGGATGGGTTGCCACGCTCCAACAGAGCGGAGGGTCACATCGGACCATCCCGTGGCCCGTTTCGGACCAGTCCGTAGCTCTTCGGACCAGTCGGTGTCAGGGGGAGACACCGCTGCAGCGTGCCAAGCTGCAGCCTTGGATGGGTTGCCAACCCAATTTTGAGTCGAATACACCCTACCCCCTAATAGACAAGATGCATTTTTTCCCTTCTTATAGTACCGTAGTTACCACCCCACGAAAAACCCCTCACGCTTTTTGCCATGCTTTAGCCTGTGATGCACACGTTTCTGCCACGCTTTCGGCCCGTCATGCACGCTTCTCTGCCACGCTTGGGCCTGTCATGCACCCATCTCGGCCACGCCTTGGCCTCTCTGCCACGCTTTTGGCCAGTCATGCACGCCTCTCTGCCACGCTTTGGCCAGTCATGCACGCCTCTCTGCCACGCTTTGGCCAGTCATGCACGCCTCTCTGCCACGCTTTTGGCCAGTCATGCACGCTTTGTTCCACGCTTTTGGCCAGTCATGCACGCCTCTCTGCCACGCTTTGGCCAGTCATGCACGCTTTGTTCCACGCTTTTGGCCTGTCATGCACGCCTCTCTGCCACGCTTTGGCCAGTCATGCACGCCTCTCTGCCACGCTTTTGGCCTGTCATGCACGCCTCTCTGCCACGCTTTGGCCAGTCATGCACGCCTCTCTGCCACGCTTTGGCCAGTCATGCACGCCTCTCTGCCACGCTTTGGCCAGTCATGCACGCTTTGTTCCACGCTTGTGGCCTGTCATGCACGCTTTGTTCCACGCTTTTGGCCTGTCATGCACGCTTTGTTCCACGCTTGTGGCATGTCATGCACGCTTTGTTCCACGCTTTTGGCCTGTCATGCACGCCTCTCTGCCACGCTTTGGCCTGTCATGCACGCCTCTCTGCCACGTTTTGTGCCACCCTTTTGGCCTGTCATGCACGCTTTGTTCCACGCTTTTGGCAAGTCATGCACGCCTCTCTGCCACGCTTTGTTCCACGCTTTTGGCCTGTCATGCACGCTTTGTTCCACGCTTGTGGCCTGTCATGCACGCCTCTCTGCCACGCTTTGGCATGTCATGCACGCATCTCTGCCACGTTTGTGCCACGCTTTTGGCCTGTCATGCACGCTTTGTTCCACGCTTTTGGCAAGTCATGCACGCCTCTCTGCCACGCTTTGTTCCACGCTTGTGGCCTGTCATGCACGCCTCTCTGCCACGCTTTGGCATGTCATGCACGCATCTCTGCCACGTTTTTGGCCAGTCATGCACGCTTTGTTCCACGCTTTTGGCCAGT
>JAMFTS010005437.1:0-27264 GCA_028095005.1 Rhynchospora pubera | reverse complement strand
CATTTTTATTGTTTTTTGTTGATATCAATTTGAAATATATCATGGCTCTTGATATATATTTGTTGAACTTATTTTTTTTTTCTCATTTGCATAATTTGTTTGTTATTTTCATGTGTATATATGCATGTATTTGATATATACGTGATATTGTGATATGCATGTTAATTATATGTTTGGAATGTACCAGTTGGTACAGCTAGCAACATGGGCTAGTCACAGAATACCAGCAATTTTAAAAAAAAATTAAGCAAATTTGCAACGTTTTTTTTTTGAAAAAGGGATTACAAATATATTCAGAAAGTCGTATAAAAAACTAATTTAATAAAGTTCTGTAATGTTTTTTTTTTAAAAGAACGTTGCAGATCTGTAACGTTTAATACTTTTTGTAACGGGACCTACTGTAACGTGCCCATGAACGTTATAAAGTATTTTTTTTTAACGTTAAAAAAAAAATTTTTCGTGTAGTGATAGTGCGCAGAGGAGACTCGTCATTCCCATTGCCAACTCGCCACCATCTATATATACAATCACGCAAATTTGGTTTTCATCAAACCATTTTTCAAACCATATCAATATACTATATATACCAAACCATTCCTCGTATTTATCAATTATATATTAGAAATGTACTTTTCTATAGAAATTATAATTAGATTAAGCCATATATATTAAAATTATAATATTTACTACTTTCTTATTAATAGGATACTCATAGTGGAATCCGATATAATTAGACCTTGGGAGAAAGGAGTTGGCGTCATTTTCTTTCCTGTTGTTGGTGTCCTCCAGAGCAGTTTGTCACTTTGTTGTTTATTATCTATAAGGGTGGGCGTGGTATACCGCAAATACGCAAAATCGTTCCGTTCCATCCATGTGAAACGTGTAAACGGAATGAAATTTCATTCCGTTTCGCAAATGGAACGAATAACGGAATATATTTCGTGATTCGTTTGTGTATTTTATAGTGTAAATATAGCCGTTCCGCCACGTTCCGTCGAAACGGAACGAATCACGAATCATCCGATTCGTACCGTTACTGAAATGGAACGGAAAACAGAATGACCCCATTCCGTTTCCGTTATACACGTTATCCACCCCTAATTATCTAGGGGATAGGTCGGACTTGACCTCTACATACGGAATGTGTGTAGGTCTGAGAACCATCGGTTCGGCCTCACCCAAACACTTATGATACGTGGATAGAGGTGCGAGCGAACCAGATCAGATTCAGTAATAGATGGATAAACTAAGTTTCTACTGCGTTAGAGGCCGAGTAGTATAAATTTATTTATAGAGTGTTAGAGGTTGAGTAATAGTATTGTAATAGAATATTTGAGTATTATTTGTGATGTTGTATTGGAATATTGTTTAATTCAATATTATTTATAATGCTTTGTTATAACTTTTAATTTAATTATATCTATTTTTTATAATGTACATACCATTGTAAATTAAAATTTTACGTGACAGGTCTAAGTGTCAAGAAATCATTAGACACATGTCTAAGTGTTAAGAAATCATCAGATGCACAAGTGTAAGGGAATCATCAGACGCACGCCTAACTTTTTTATGGATTCTTGAGAGCACATTTGATTCTCTCGATGCTTTTTCTATTTTTTTATCAAACGGTTCATCTAAAAATTTTGAAAACTTGTGATGTGAAAATTATAGACATGTTGTTCCGCATTGTGTATTTTCTGGAATTTTTTGGACGTATGCAACTATTTTTTCTAGCGCTCTACTTTTCGGTACCTAACTCAGTTTTTGACAAAATGTGCTAGAATTAAATCAAGCAGCTGTTTTGTCTAATTTTTTGTGATCATACGGTTCGTCAAAAAATTTAAAAAACTTGAAATATGAAAATAGATATGGCTTTCTACGATGCGTATTTTTTTTGGATGTGTGCAATGTCAATGGAAACGACGGCTCCCCTCCATGCGCCCCCCAATTTTACTATCAATATAAAATATTTTCTAGATTTATCAGATCCGATTATTAAATTATAATATTTATTAATAAAAAAGTACTGGCATTTTTACCAATAGTATCAGTAATTAATATATGTCAAACAATAGTAGTTTTACCGATAGTAATGTCAAACAATTAATGCAAGAATCGATGCACGTAGGATGTATAGTTACGTATGTACAATAAATTAACACCTAACCCCACTACTAGAGGCAAATAAAAATAAAATAGAGCAAAGAGAATAAAATCAGAGAGGCCAAGACAAAAGGTGATTCCACTTCCAAAGAACTCCCCGCATCAGGCGCTGACCGCAGCTTCGAATTCCATTAAGTATGCAAGGTGCTAATTAATTATTGATTAAGTCTATTCAATTGTTAACTTGTTTATGTGTATACTCTCCCTCTTACCCGCGGCACACTCCTCTAAATGTTCTTTACTTTTGTCCTTACTAGAAGAACACCCTTAGTTTTATTTTTTTGACATTAAGACAATTGGACCAACGTGCCTACTACACACATATATGTACACAGAAAATTCGATTCCTTTTTTATGCATACTTGCATCATATATATATGACTACATGATATTTACTAGCTAGTATATATAGTAAACGTTTATATTTTTAGCAATTTTGTTACAATTAATTTTAATGATAAAATTAATTACATTAATTCTTTAGAGACAAAAAAGATAGTGTAGATTTGTTGGATTTAGTTAATAAATATTTCTTTGCTTGTTTCTGAAAGCTTATTCAGTAAATAAGAAAGTTATACAAATGATCTCGTATATTGCATTGATTGTGTATGTAAGTAAAATGCACCTTCCTTAATTTTGTTTCTTCAATTTCTTATAATGCTTAAAAAGTGCATTCGAAGTTTAACCGTAGTAGTGCTTATGATTTTTAATTTCACATCTGAGTTTCGGAGAAGAAAAAAAAACAGCTTGACAATCAGAGAGTAGATTTATATATACGCATGAGTGTCAATTTTTTTTCCTGGTCACTCTTTACAAATAAGTTTTTTTTTTGAAGGCGGGCTGGTGAAATCACTCTTTACAAATAAGTTAACTTAGTAATGATATTACCCTTTGCTAAGAAAAATGTTCTAAATTGATAAGAGCATTCAGAACGAGTCACTTGCACACGAGATTTTGGCTGGATTTTTTTTTTTCATTACTATATATTTTATTGGAGAATATAAATTTGGTTTATATTTATTATTTTTTTTGTACATGCAGCTCAGCAGTTTATGCTATTTAATTAGTCCATATTAGAATTATACTATATGTGTACTTTGCTATTTGTGTATTTTAAGATGATAAATTACAAGAAATGATTTCGACAAGCTTTACTAAGGAAGTTTTCGAAATCACAAACTCTTGGATGTGTATAAAATTTTATTTTTTGAGAACGGTCAATGTAAATGTTGAATTAGATCATATATAATTATATATTAATATATACAACAAGATAATTAATACGTTTGCTAAAAATTCACAAGTAAATATGACATCTTATTCTCTTCTCATAATTATTTATATGCTAATTAATCTGCCAGCTAGTATAGGTATAAGGGTACAAATTGGAGAACTAGCTACGCATAGAATTGATGAATTTGACACAAGAATAAAGTCTACCATTATTCTAAGCAGAAGAAAACGTGGAAAGGATATGCCAAGTCCTTTCGGGTGCTACAAATCTACAGATCTGGTCGTAGACATGAGGAATAAAGAATGAAGGGACTTTCTCACGTGAGATGCGCACGTGGCAGCAGCGACGATCGCTGGATGGTTGCCACGTGTCTGGAAGGGCTCGAGAAGCTGTATAGCAAACACCAAGAGCGAATATAGGAGGGTATGGGAGTAAGCGAATGCCCCCGAGCGAGAGATGACAAACAGTCGCCGTTGGATTAGCTACGTGGGCCCAGATGGGCTATCAAATAAACCTCTTGGTATGAGAAATGCAAATTCAGATGCGGCAGTGAGAAATGCAAATTCAGATCCGCTGCCGCGCGACACATGGTGTAGCGCGGCATGTAACCTAGATTGATAGGCCAGTAAAAAATTAACCGTCCGATCAAGATCAGACGGCTCGTACGTGCGCTACACCATTTGTCGCGCAACAGCAAATCCGGATTAGAGAAATGCTAAACATTTTTTTTTCCTTGTACACGCAGATAAAATTGATTATTCATCGTTCTTGTTCATATAAATAACTTAATTATTCAAGCTCAGCAATCTATTCATACTTCATAAAGGTTCATACTCATCATACATGAAATTTTGTCACTCTTCTCATTTGTTTGTTTGAATGCAAAAGTTTCATCATTTAATGTAGTCAAATTTTAATGATGTATTATCTGCAATAAAGGTAAGAAAAAACCATAAGGCATAAGAATATATATAAGATTTAATACAGTCCTCCCATATTTTAAGCGAATTTAAATGTTTAACATATATAAGAAAGTAAGATTTTTTTCCCTCAGACATACAAATAAATCAAGAATATATAACGCATCTCCAATAGGAGAGTGGACAACTCAGCTCAGTTTATGTATTGTACTACATTAAGTAAAACATTGAGATCACAGTTTCCATTGAAAATGATTACATGAACGTACAAGTAACATCGTCCCATTAGACAACAAACGAAAGAACTTTGAAAAGAATTTTCGACAAGCTAAATAAAAAAAAGGAAAGAAGATGATTAGATAATTTAAAATGGATTAGTTTATATTTACCACCATAAAAAATGATTATTGAGCATTGAAAAGAAAAGATGATGATTTGGATATATAATTTGAAATTTGATTGATTATCTATCAAACATTTTGAAAATTAAACCAATTTAAAATTACAACAAATTTTCTACATAACCAATCTATAAATAATATTTCCACAATTTATTTATCAATTTTCATAATTATTTTACTGAATCACTGAATGCCATGATTAATTGTCAATATATGAATTTCATATTTAATTAGTACTATGCCAATTAAGATATATAAATATATATATATATATATATATATAGAGGTGGGATAAAGTGCCATAGATGGCAATGCCATAGATGCCTTTTTTGAGTCATTTTTTGAAGATCCGAAATTCAATCGGTCAATCCAAACCGTTCAAATTGATCAACATATTGAAATATCATTGGAGACCAAATTTTACATTTTTTTGAATTTTTTTGGTATTTATTTTGATATGTTCAAATTGGAGGGTTTAAAATATCCAATTATAACGTTTTTTAAAAATATCATAATAAATAGCAAAAAAATTCGAAAAAATGTAAAATTTGGTCTCCAAGGATATTTTAATGTGGTGAATAACTTGGATGGTTCAATTGAGCATTTGAATTTTGGATCTCAAAAAACGACTCTATGGCACGGGACCCTCCGTGCCATCTATGGCACATTAGTCATCCTCTATATATATAATATATATATATAGAGAGTTTAGCTACGGTGAGTCGGAGATTTCAATAGGGAGAAAAAAATACTTAAAAATTTCGAAAAAAAAAATTTGGTTTGCACGGAGATTTCAATAGGGAGATCATATTGAACGGTTTGGATCGGTCATTTTGATCTAGATCTAGGAGTTTTGGTCGCGACTCACCGGAGGGTCCGTGAGTCGCGAGTCACCGTAGCTAAACTCTCTCTCTCTCTCTCTCTCTATATATATATATATATATTTGCAATCCATTAAATTAAATAAGGTCATAAGCTTACATATGGGTAAAATTTAATTAGGACTAGACAAAATTGATGGTTCCATTTTATTAAGCTGATAAAAATTTCATAAAATTGGGTGTCCTTTAGTTTGTAACTTTGTACTCCAGCCGTTCGATGTAAAGGTTATCGTTTGAGTTGAGACGTCAATCATTTATCGCTAATTAATTAACAAAGCGATGGACGGCGACTAGGGCTGTCAATATTCCGTTCCGCTCCGTTCCGTCCGAACGGAACGTTAAATGAAATAGAAAATTAATTCCGTTTCTGAAAACGGGACGGAAACGGAAATGAAAAAACGAACGGAACGTAAACGGAACACGGAAATGGACGGAATTCCGCTGAAATCAATGGTAAATAAAGGACGGAACGTTAAACGGAATGAAATTTTATTACGTTTGACGAAACGGAACGTTAAACAGAATCAATTTTTGTTCCGTCGATTGAAACGGAACGGAAGCGAAACAGGTCTGTTCCGTCTTCCGTTTCAATGTTTGACACCTCTAACGGCGACCTTCTGGTTGGTGTTTGGACCAATAATTAACCAGAGACTGTACACACTGATACTAGCTAGCATTGATGGATGGAGAGGTTGTGAAGATTAGTAGCGTATGTGTGTATGTATGTGAAAAGTGGGTCCAGGGAGTGGGACCCATGCACATGATTCCCAGCTCCGATGTCGCCGGACATACCGGCCGGCTGTCAGAGAGTGGGGGTGGGTGGTGAGCTGTGATCTGTTTCCTCTCTCCCTTATTTGTCTCGGTCGCACGTTGTGAGGTGGGGAGGATCGCACGTGTGCTTCTTGCATGCAGATACCTGATAGAGTGCTAATAATAATATATTTGATATTTGATATTTCTAATTTCTCTTAGTGGTATTTAACCCTCCTAACATGCAATTTTGACTTTTGACTATATTCAAAAAGGAAATAGAAGAATTTGCATTTCGCTTGGAAGCAAATTATTGGCAATTTTAATCAGCGGAAATAATTTTTTTCGATCGGAATGTTTTTGTTTTTAATCCGTAAGGAGTAAGGAACAAATTAAATGCTACTAAATTGGAATTCTTTATATGATTCATGAGACGAGTGTTCGGTCTCACTTACGTATAACTGTATAAGTGTTTTTTTTTTTTCCCTAATTCGGAGTTCATATCCTTTTATTATTATATATTTTTTTTGAAGCAATGAAGTCTCGTATTGCGAATCTCGTATGATTTTCTTTTTATAAGTGAATATAAGCGTGCTCTTTTATAATAAGACTTATAAATTCCTCTTTTAGACTACTCTTAAAGAGAAAACTCGCATATATTGTAAAGGGCTTCTCTTGTGTAAATTTGCGTTTCAATTAAAACTTCATCATAATTAAGTGTAAAAAAAAAGGAAAAACATTACGTCGTTTTCGCCGTTCAAGTTCCATATATCGAATTCCACAACCCGCAATACATTCATGGATTGAATAGAATATCTCAATCTGGAATTATAAGTGTCATCGGCAAATATACCATTTCAGTCAACGCTGCCGTGTGTTACAAATGTTCAGTTTAATAATAAGAAGTGTTCAGTTAAATGCGTCAGAATCGCCCGTGGTCAAGAGGTGCGCTAGGAGGCAGGGGTAGAATCGGAAAAAAATTAATTTGAACCGAATCGGTTCATTTCCAATTCTAATTTTTACATGTATTTTTTGTCCGATTCGTGACCCCTTCGCTTGGTTGTTATTTTCTTATAACAGTTGTATTTATGTTGCAACTAACTGAACAATTATATTTAAATAACTGAACATTTATACTTATTAAACTAAACATTCGTACTCACTAAACTAAACATTTATACTTAATAAAATAAACATGTTTGCTCATAACATTTATATTTTCTATTACAACTAACTGAACAATTACACTCAATTAACTGAACATTTGTATTGACCAAACTGAACTTTTGGCCCAAAAAAAATCAAAATTAACATATTTAGTCTAGCAAACACTTATAAAATACTGAATAATTCTACTACAAAATGAACATTTGTACATATTGAAGTGAACACTTATAAAAACGAAATGAACAAAAAATATGCACTGGGGAGTAGAGGAGAGAGAGCGTTGCTCGTTGACGCGCGATGACAGCGATGGCAAATTAAGCGACGGTAGTAATCAATTTCCTATCTCAATCACATATCTAAATTAATTTTTATGTTATTCTTTGCATTCTATTTTACATTACATTCAATATAATCCGTCAAATATTATAGGAAAGAAAAATAATATTCATCACATGATATAAAAAGTCTGTTCTAATTTTATTAAAAAAACAATTTCCTCACGAAAAATAGAATTATGGTTATCTTTGAGCTGATATTTAAATTCGTGTACACGAATAAAGTTACTTTTTTTATCAATAATAATGAAAATATGTTAAATCTCTCTAATTTAAATGTTAACTCTTGAAATATGAGGCGGAAAAATACATAAAACTACAACGCATACTAATTAAAATATTCCTTTTAAACAAGAAACAAGCATTTTAGAAGTGCATGAAATAAAAACAAGAACTAGAACAAAGTTTGTTCTAGTTTTAAAATTTTGTTCGAACAAGAAATGAGCTAATTTAGACTAAGAACAAGCGAGCTATTTCATGCACTTCAAAATAAAAAAATAGCTTGTTTTTATTCCACGCACTTTCAAACATCCCAAAATCAAGATGGAGAGGATAATGGAAGTCTAAGTTATGCGGATACTCCAAAACAGAGTCGCATCCCGTATCCGATATGGATACGCATGCGATACGCACTGGATACTCCACGTGGCTAATCTTATTAGTTTAATGCATTTGACCGATACATATGTATTGGATACGGTTGAGATACATTTTTGAATAATAGAACTTCAAACTACTGTAACTTTTGATAAAAAAAATGTCCGTTTTGAATGTATGACCACAATTCGGAAAGCTCGCGATAAGATCTATAGAGATTATGGAGTATTTTTTAATAAAATATATAACTTAATTTTTTAAATTACAAAATATATAAATTATAAAATATTTTATTTTAATTATTTTATGTATACTGTCGTATTCTAGTTTTTTTAATAATGACGTATTCCCGCATCCGTACCGTATTCGATATGATACCCGCACTGCACTCGCACCTGCATCCGAGCAACATAGACGAAAGTGATCATTTTCATGTTGACTTAACATGTTAAATGTAGTGTCTTTCCAAGATTAACTATGCACGAAAGCTCAACACTAAGCACACTAATTTCTAAACTTTCAACCTCCAATAAATATAATTAAATTGATTGCAAAAATGCATATACATTAAATATTTTATTCATGACTCAAAACCCCAAAAAACCAGTCTACGAAATATGCAGCCTTGAAGTTGCTATTTTTTTATTTTTTGAAATTGAAGTTGCTATCTGCTGATGTCAAATGAAACAATTCTGTTTGCTCTAGGTATTCGAAATCTCTAATTCTAATCTCTCTCTCTCTCTCTCTCTCTCTCTCGGTCTCTTCCAGAGCATTTATGACCTGAGCCATAATTCTCTCCGGTTTCATGGAAAAGGAAATATTGACTCACATTCTCTCAAGCCATTATACCTCTGATTACTCAAATGACCTCTCTGTCTATGTGTCTCTCTCTCTAGTCCCCTTCATTCCTGTCCCCATCCTCCTTTAATTCCCTTTCCCTTTTATTCCCTGTCCTTCCTGCAATTTCTTCCATACAATATCAATATAAGGAAACTATTTCTCTCTCTAGCCCGTCTCCTAGCCTTTCTCTTACCTCTATATCACAAACCCCCCATAGAAATCATAAGCCACTCATGACCTAATCACAAACACCTCTACAGCTCCGTTGCTCTCCTTTCCTTTTCACTTCGCCATTACACTGTCCCCTTTACAGTCACCAAACCTTTTAATTCTTCACTCATCTCATCTATAACTGTTTCATCCTCATCCATTTATTGTAGCTCACATATCAAAAACAAACACCAAACCCTAACATGGAGCCCTTGCCAGATCTCTCTCTACACATCAGCCCACCATTTTATTTCAGTCAGAATTCAGACTCCAGTAGTAGTGGCAGTGATTCGAGCCATGAACAGGGGTTTTTACCTATGGGCCAGGACCATGAGCCCATCAAACAAACCGGCGAACTAACGCTGAGTCTCGGTTTGGACCCGGCACCAGTTGTGGCGGATCCTGTATGCACACAGCACAGCAAACATAGTCACCACTACGCACCTCACATGTATGATTTCAAGAGGAACTCAAGAGCAGTGGTTCGGGGAAGCAGTAAAAGAAATGCTAGAGCTCCAAGGATGAGATGGACTACCACTCTTCATGCTCATTTTGTGCATGCAGTGGAGCTGCTAGGCGGCCATGAAAGTATGTTTAATTTTCTAAACTCGTTTTCTTTTGTTAGTAGTATAGTATTGTTTAGTTTCTTATGAAAAAAATCATACATGATGCAAGGATGTGGATGTGTATATGTGTTATGTGTTTAACTTGGTGGCAAGAAGAAACATTTTCTCCCCATCCTTTTAGTTTTGTAGATGCCTTTTAAATTACTTCGTGATCATGAATAGAAGGGAAAGTACCATTTTGTACCATGTTTTGATCTTTGTTTCATTTTTTTTTTTTTGAAGATAAGATGAATGTTTGTTTCATTTAATTGGTACTTTTGTTAGTTAAGGGGTTTTCCCCCTGGTTCATTCTTTCTTTATTGTGTGTCCTTATTTTTGTTTTCTTACCTTTATTTCATTTCTTATTATTTATTTTTTATTTGGTTTGAGCAGGAGCAACTCCAAAATCAGTCTTGGAATTGATGAATGTGAAGGATCTGACACTGGCGCATGTAAAAAGCCACCTTCAGGTATTAAGACGTACCATATATATATATATACAGTATATAAAATATGTTTATACTAAATATACTTCATTGCATAATGCAGCAAGAATGCTTGTAGATATTATTTGCACACTCTTTCGCTTGTAAACGTGAGAAATTCCGCCCACAATCCTTCCAAGTTGCATGAGTTGAGACATTGAACTTGGCATATTGTTCTCTCTCTCTCTCTCTTTAATAGAAGTGGTATATCTGTATTTATCAGTCATCACCTCTTTCTATTAAATATAAAACATACTCAAAACACAGATTTTTCCACACCGCCAACTCCTTTTTTTAATGCAGACATACTAGATCAAAATAAGAATGAATGAATCCATGTGCCATCTCTAAATGTGTCTCTACCTCTTGTCCTTTAATTAACTCCAGGCAAATGATACCGATTAATAACTGGACGAGCATCCAGAACATCAGGCATATATGATTTTTCTTTATTATTTATTAGTTTATCATTTAATTTTCACTAAACCAAATCTCAGATAATTCAAATGTAGTTTTAGTATTTTGACTATAACTGTTCTTGTTTTAATCTGATCTTTTTTATATTTGTATGGTGTAGATGTATAGAACAGTGAAGAGCACTGACAGATGTGGAGGTACATCACACTTCTGACCCTTCTATAGCTTCCATGCCTCTATATCTAAATGCTACATCTGAACTGATGTAATGGTATCTACAAAAGAGAGTGTTGTGTGCCATACTTCACTGAAAGTATCACCTAATTAAAGTGCCCTTTAAAGACACAACAATTTGTAGCTTAGTGAAGAAATAGTTTTTGCTTATATTATATATTTTTCTATGTTTCAGGGCAAGGTCAAAGAGACATGGGCTTGAACCAACAAATAGAGACCGGAGAAATACTACCTCCACCTACTGACAGACATGGGTCCAGAAATCCTTCGTCCATCTATAGTTCTCTCGTTGCATCCAGTGGACCAACAACTGCTGATCCACCAGCAGTGTCGCCAAGGTGGGTGTACTCTACATTTTGTATTAATTATAATTCAAATTCAGCAAATTAATTTGAAATAAATTGATCTCAGCGCTCAAATATATACAAAATTAATTAATTAAGACGTGCATGCATTTAAATGATTCAACTTTTACATAAAACTATCATCTTTTGGCAAAGAAATATATAGGGAGACTGATATATATGTGCATAATATATGCATGATGCTAAAATAAATATGATCATCCTTTGCACGAAACAAATTAATAAACCATGGTGTCTAAACTAAACATACATATGTGCATAAATAATTCTTGAGATAGAGCACATCAATATAAGATAAATAGATAATAAATTAAGCCGATCGAGTCTTCAAATTAATATGCTTTCTTTACAACATCCAAGTAGGGGTGTCTAACGTTTACAACGGCAACGGAATGGCTCATTCCGTTTGCCGTTCCGTTTCAGTAAACGGTATGCTATTCCATTCCATATTCCGTTCCGTTTCAGTAAACGGTATGCCATTTCATTCCGTTATTCGTTTCGTTTGGACGGAACGGAACGGAACAACGTATATTTACACTAAAAACACTTGTATTTGTCGAAACGGAAGCGAAATGATTCGTTCCGTTTACCGTTCCGTTTCAACAACGGTATGCCCTATTATTCCGTTTACCGTTCCGCTTCTGAAAACGAAATGAAAATTCGTACCGTTAAAATAGTAAAATACTTAAATGTAGATACTGGCAAGTCATTTTGGCCGATATATACTCTGCACTTATAGACTTATAGTAAACTAAGCATTAAAAATATGGGCGTAAACCTAGAGTCATAGAGATGGTCAGATGGCATGTGAAATAAGTTGACTTTAAGAATTTGGGTCAGGTCTATATAAGACGGATATATTACAGTTTATTAATTAAAGTGGAATAAACACATACCGATGCGTTTTGGAAGTCTAATGTACGATAGTGTGAGGTGCATTTATTAGGCCTTTGAATATGAATTCTGGCTTTGACCGGAAGCTTTTTCCATTTGTTAAGTTTTACAACAATGAAGACCACAAAACTTATATGCAAAATAGAGTAGAAAAATTTGCAAGTGATCGGACATATTAAATAATTTTCAGTTTTATTGTTTAGACTTGAAGCTCTTACAATATAGGCCCGTTTGGATCGTATGAGAATATGAGGAATAATTTCTTTCTAAATGTAAATTTATTATAAACAATCTAAGTTCTTTACAAAGTTACACACTTTTCAATACTTTCCGCTTAGGAATAGGCTATTCCTCTATTCCTAAGCGATCCAAACGGCTCCATATATTTTTCCAGCTATTCTGGACTTGACTTAGATTCATTTTTTTCCTTAATTTTGTATCATATGAAGAATGATTTACACTTTCCAAGCTTTAATTATATATTAGCACAGTAATGTAAAACATAATCTAAAAATCTATGTGTGAAACCTAACGGCCCGCAAAAGATATTAGTGTGAAGTGGACAGTAAGTTAATTTATGATGCTCTATAAAGTAAAAGTGGACAATATATAAGTTTATGATGCTCTGTGAAGATTGATCTAATTGTCAAGTACCTCAAAAACTTTATAAATTTTCATTTATATTTTCTGAGATTCTTTATTTTTTAAGATTATTGAAATATGTTTTCAAAATACCAAAAATAAATTACATTAATGAATAATTATCTTTTCAATAAATAAATCTGTAATATCTAAAATAAATAATATCTGACGGACAAAATTTTTATATAGATTGTATTGAATGGTTCGAATTGAGTGCATATTGAAAGTTCAAAAATTAAGATACAAAACTGAAATAACAATCATTCTTTACTTTAAAGCTCTTTAAACTGATTAACTCAAATATTGGGTTTAGCCACTCAATGACAGTAAAATAAAAAATTAAAAAAACAAAAAAAAAACTTTCTGTTACCTATATTGTGGGCAGCGCACTAGCTTCTCCTCAGAAAATATCCGTATCGCATGCATGACATGTAGCTGACACACACATATAGACATAATGATCTCTGAATTGTTTCAGATTGCACCATTTCAGGGTATCTAATATAATACAAATAAGAAACAGACAAAACAAACTTATCACTTCTCATACAACATGCCCCTTCCTCTGCCAGTGCCCATTGAGAAATTACAGACTGAAAAGCTGTACATGTTAGGACCTGAACTCCTCTACAAATTTAAAAGTCAAATAGCACGTTGGAGTTGTACTTAGAAAAGATTTAGGATGATATCTAGACGTGGTACATTTATTAAAATATTGTTCGAATTAATTGGTTCTTTCGTATGATTTAAAGCGAGAATCTCAATTATGGTCAACGTACGTATATTTTACACGCGTTCTAATTATTTTTCTTGCAGGAGTCAATATGCATCCATGGAGGCCTCTCGCTGGCTATTTGTTCGGCAAAATGCAACACAGGTATAGACTTGATTACAGATTAATCGCATGCAGCTTCTTAATTATGATCTGTTATAATCTGAGATCAAGGAACAAATAATAAGTATTTAGGTTGAATTGCACTACATTGCTAATTGCAGTTTAGCTATAAAAACTACAAAACAGGCAGTGAAACTATACCTGCCGACGGTATATACCGTTTACCGTGCACGTTCCGTCCAAACGAAACGAGTGACGAATCACTTTTCAGCATACGTTTCCGAAACGGAACGGTAAACGGAATGGATTTCGGCATACCGTTGTGTGAAATACAGTGTAAAATGAGTCGTTCCGCTACGTTCCGTGCATTCCGTTACAAACGGAACGGATAACGAATCGTTCCAGTGCATACCGTTGCTGAAACGGAACGGCAAACGGAATGGCCCATTCCGTTGCCGTTTGCAACGTTAAACAGGTCTAAGTGAAACCAAAAAAAAAAAAAAAGTAGTGAAGTTTTTATCAAAATTAGAAACTATTTGCTTCAAGCAGAAACTAATAAGTAACCTAACAAACAAATAAAGAGTACTAGTGCAAATTTACCTTCTTTTAAAAAAGTTAAATTAAAAAGACACAGAGAATATGTTTCAAAAGTTACAAGACACAGAGAAGCTTCTTTGCTCAAAAATCCATAAAGAAGTTGTCTGTATTTTATTGTCTCGTTTTTTGTTCCAAGGTGACTTTTAGCACAGTAAATGTAAATGTAAACTGCCTTCCCTCCCTAAGTCCCTATCTTGAAAGTTGGAGAATGGAGACTAAAGATCAATATTAAAATGACTGGGTATAACTGTTCAAGTCCTTCATTATCTCAATAAATGTGGATTCACTACTCTGGAAGTCTTATGATTAAATCCCAACTTTGTTGTTACGTACTTTGAACTCATTGATCATCATGCATGTGCATTGCATGTGAGATTTTGTGCTATTTGAATTCTCCAGTCAACGATATAACTTTTGGCCAGATGAAAGGAAGACATTGTGTAAACCTCTAAAATTTTACTCTTACTAAGGACATTTTTTATCTTATATAATTTATTAATTTTATGTCTTAATTTCCTAATACGTTATTCTCTGTACTTAAAATGTGATAGTTGTACTATCATATATTTTATAATTTTATACAGATAACTCTTTTTGCTATCACCAGTAGAAATCGTTCAGCTTTTGGATAAGTACTGTTCTTAATTATTTAGGCAGTGTTTGGATTGGAGTGAGAAGAAGAGAATAAGAAAAGAAGGGTCCAAATTTATTATTAAACAATTCAAATTCTTCACAAAGTTACACACTTTCCAATACTTCTTCCCACTTCTTCTTTTCTTCCCTTCTTCCCACACCTCATCCAAATGGATCGAGCCTTAGTATCCTTTTTGGTTGCTTCTCTTTGCTGTTTGAATAATTATTCTCTCCTAAATAGGCGTGGCAAAAAGGATTAAATTCAATGGAAGCTCTCAAGACAACCAATGATATGGGATTATTGGAGGGATCAAATCCAAGCGCAGCTTTACTGTCATCTGTGTGCATTAGCTCTGGCATGAGACATCTCTCAAGTGTACCAAGCCTAGAGATGTCCTTAGGAAGACAAGGATGGCAACAAGAGCCACATTTGGAATCTTCAAATGAACTGACCCTTCTAAAGTGCTAATAAAATAATTAGTTAATTAAGTTATTAGATCACTTATATAATTTTATTTTTCTTAACCTTCTCTGTAGTAGGAGGGGGAGGGGGAGCGGGGGGGGGGGGGGGGGGGTGGAAATGCAGTTATCTTCGTTTTTTGTTACCAAAACCACAAAAGTGAGGTTGTTTCTCTTATTATAAGATCTTGCGTGGGGCTTGCGTTGAAATGAAATTTAATTTCGGTTGTCTTAAGAAGAACTATTATTTACATACTTGAGCTAGTATTTAGCTGTTGTACTGCCTTTAAAGAAAATGATTCAAAAACAATGCAAATTGTTGGCACAAATTAATAGGTATGATTGAGAAAGATTTGCACGAAGTAAAAATTTTTATTTTTGAAGGTTAGTCGGCGAGAGCCCACGAAGTAAATTTTGAATAGTTTACTTATAAGAAAATGGTATTTTTATTGTGCATCTAAATTATTATACACATTTTTCTTTAGCGTACATTTAAAATAGTAAGAGTTGCTTCTTAAGCTATAAAAAGTCATTTTTTAAATAAAAATTAGATTGACTATTTTTATATGAAAAATCTATTTATATCCAAATATTTTATCTTATTTTATATTCTTCTAATAAATTTACAAATATATTCTTTTTTGAAATAGTAAATTTTTTATGTATGTTAAAAAAAAGGTACATAAAAATTTAAATCCGCTAAAAACTATAAGAAAAAGAAAGTATACTGCTCAAAATATTCTGGAATATGAAATATGCCGGATTCAATCATGATTTTGAACCTCCGTCGGAACATGACAAAATGTTGAGGCACTAAATTGTAAAAATACAAAATTTATATTCCTGCAGGCGGACATTTAATGCATATAAGCAGTACAACTGGAAGAACGATATTAATTACTGTACTAAAAGTTATTAAAAAAATAAAAACAATATCGGACCGAGGCTGTCTGGATAGGGCTGTCAATGGATACGGTACGATACGGTAGAAGATATTTTCATTACCGTATCCGTTAAAATTTTCTTTATCCGTGCCCTTCCCGTACCCGTTAAAAATAGCTTTACCCGTACCCGTTAAGAATTAACGGTACGGGTACGGTAACGGTAAAAAATGAATACAATAATAATAAAATTTGTACACTATGTATAAATAAATTATATCAATAAGTATATTAATAAAGTGCAACAATGGTGGCGAATATTTTAGGTTTATGTTTTTTTTATTTTTTCGTACACTGAATGGAAAGAATTATAAATCTTAAATAAAATCTAGCAATTTGAACGGTTTGGATCGGCCATTTCAATTTTAAAAATTAAAATTTTATCACGATGGACAAGTGTACGTGTCATATACGTTTGACACTAGCCACTCCCATATTTTTTTTACCAATCATGCAATTGTATCATGTAATTGTATCTTTTTAATTGTGGCAATTACCCGTTATGAAAACGGTACGAAATAGCTTTTACCCGTACTCGTACCCGTTAAATTAACGAAAAAATTTTCTTATCCGTACCCGTACCCGTTAACTTAACGAAAATAAAACTTTACCTATATCCGTCTTATACGATACGAAACGGATTGAGTAAATGAATAAACGGATTTCATTGACGGCCCTAGTCTGGGATTCTGTTTAAAGAAACTTATGTTCTTCGTGTTCACATTCGCATTTAAACCTTCTTGGAAACACTTCATCCTTATTTTTCTTTTGTTTCTTGCATTTTTTTTCTTTTAATTTTCTCGACTGAGTAGTGCATGAAACCGTAATCTTCAGCTCTTATAACAACGAAACCGTGTTTGCTATTTTTTCATTCATTCTATGAGTTATTTTAAAACAATGAGATTTTAATTTCGGTTCTTCATGTGGGTGTAAATCATAGGGTTCAAAAAACCAATCTGAATCATCAAATGTAATCTACAGAGTAAAGTGATCAAAGTCTCCGTTTGGATGGTGTGAGAATAAGAGGAATAAGAGAAGAAGTATTTGAAAGTGTGTAACTTTATGAAAACTAGTAGGGGTGTACAAAAAAATTGTGAACCCGTTCAATTCATTCAACCCACCCGACCCGAACCGTATTTTACCGGGTTAGCATGATGTTGGGTCGGGTACGGGTTCTAATTTTGACAAACCCGTTATATCAGGTTGGGTTATGAGTTTTGTAATAGTAAACCCGTGTATATTTCAACCCACCCGTTTATCACTATTTACTCATTTTCGTCTCACATCTCCTCATGTCCTTACTCAAAGATCTCTTCTTTCATGAAATTTCGATCTCATCCATAGGCATGCACGTCCTCTATGCCTCTCACAAGACCTCGAAAGTTGAAAGATGCTTTGAATGCATCTCTAATTTGCCTCGAACTAAATTGTAATAGCCACAAAATGATTTTTTATGTATTTTTATTTAATCAAAATTTGTATCCACTAAATCCGTTTAACCCGTAAAAATCCGTACATAAAAAAATTGGCGGGTTGGGTTGGGTTACGGGTGAGTTAACTAAATTTATTTTCTAATCCGATATTGTCGGATTGGATTTAAATTTTACTAAAATATCATCAACCCAGCTGTTGTACACCCCTAATGAAAAGTTTGGATTGTTTATAATAAATTTACTTCCTTATTCTCTTATTCTTAGGACTCATTCAAACGGAGCCAAAGTGTCAGAATATTCATTGTCAATGGATCCCCTCCTCTATCCTTAAAATTAAGGACTTCAAATGCAATAATGAGTTGTATTTTTTATTTATTTCTTAACGGGTCCCTAAAACAGTAAATATAAAATTATTAAAATGTCAGCATAATGTTTTGGTTGAAGTATGAGCAGGAAATGATTACAGAACTAGTATACGTGTAGAGCGTATAATTTGGTTTGCTGTCAAACAAAACTTAGATCAAACTATTCTAGAGCGAGACAGACTTCCTTTATTAGTTTGCTTTGACTTTTCAGCATATAGTTCAAAAATCTAACAACATAAGTGATTAGAAATAAAATACGAATATACATCTTCCTTGATAACTTATTGAGATCAACAATACTCAAACTCTTTTGCTACAAAGTAGAAAGAATTTGGTCAAGGACTTGCTCAGAAAGAAAGAGTTCCCTGTTTCCTTTTTTATTTTATTTTTTCCAGGAATTATAAGTGACATCGGTAAATATACCATTCCAGCCATCGCTACTATGTGTTACAAATGTTCAGTTTAATAATAAGAAGTGTTCAGTTTAATGCGCCGGAATCGCGCTAGAGTCAGAGTCGCGCGTGGTCAAGAGGTGCGCTAGGAGGCAGGGGTAGAATCGGAAAAATTTTAATTTGAACCGGATCGGTTCATTTCCAATTCTAATTTTTACATGTATTTTTTGTCCGGTTCGTGACCCCTTCGCTTGGTTTTTTTTCTTATAACAGTTGTATTTCTGTTGCAACTAACTGAACATTTATACTTATTAAACTGAACATTCGTACTTATTAAACTGAACATTCGTACTTACTAAACTAAAAATTTATACTTAATAAAATAAACATGTTTGCTCATAACATTTATATTTTCTGTTGCAACTAACTGAACAGTTATACTCAATTAATTGAACATTTGTATTGACCAAACTGAACTTTTGACAAAAAAAAATAATCAAAATGAACATATTTGATCTAGCGAACACTTATAAAATATTGAACAATTCTACTACAAAGTGAACATTTGTAAATATTAAAGTGAACACTTATAATAACTAACTGAAAAAAAATACGCGCTGGGTGAGTAGAGAGGTCAGAGCGCTAGTTGAGGCACTGTGCAGAGCGATGGCTCGGATGGCACAGAGTGCGATGGCAGTAATCAATTTCCTTTTTTTTCTTGATCTCTCTTTTTTGTCTCTTCTGGGTTCCTTGGGCTCTATCGCCTATCTCAGGCCATTCTAGTTATAAGCCTTTTAGGCCCAGTCTGTAACTAATGTAAAGTTCTCTTTTCAGAAAATAAATCATGTTGTACATATACCAAAATTTTTCCATTCTGATGTTTCTTAAATGATCTAATTATATACGAATATTATCAGTAGAAGTATAAATAACTTACATCCTACTTTGCTTAAAACTTGTATACTATAAATTAAACAATTACAAAGCAAGCAAGCATGAAAACAACCAGTCATTTTGTATTTCACTACACAGACAAAATAAGTTAGCATTCAGTTCTTCTTTCTATTGACAAGCCTGAATTAGAAAATTGTATTAATTGGCCTTTTTTGTCGGGGGCTCGGGGCTTTGTTTCTTGTCCTTGTTCGTGTCACTTGTTTTAAGTTTGATTCATATATGGTTTTGTAATGTTACTATGCATATTTTGTTATAATAAAAAAAAAACTAATAGCTCCATACATACAGAATTTTGGGTAAGAATTTTCTTGCTCCAGATGCAAAATATCAAAATTAAACTTTTCATTTCGTAAAATTAGTTAAGATAATCATGAGTTGATAAATTGTAGCATGATGAATTATACTCCAAAAAAAAGTTGATTACGTACTTTCTGCGCAACATTATACATCCTTTCTGCGTTTGATTACGTACTCCAGTTCTTGTAAACTGGAGACCTCCGTCACCTTGTATTAATGAAAAACAATTTTCAAAAGGAAACTCAGGCTACTATTCAACTGATATGAGGTAAAGCGAACCACGTTACAATAACCACGTCAGACCCGTTTGGAGAAACTTATTTCTAGTCTCTAGACTAATTTCTGATTTAGCTCAATTCAATTCTCAACCCTTTTACTAGTTGCATATGAAAAGCCACGTCACGACAATTTACCAATTTATTAGGATAAGGACTCCAAGGTTCATCAAACGATTTTTTTTTATTTTAAAACGCTTTATTTAATAACTCCTCCAGTACCTGGAAGCTTCCGTTTGCACTCTCTAACCGCGTAGCATAAGGCTTCGTAACGCGGAGACATTGCATTAACTGGACATGTCCAGTTAAGCGAACTGGAAGGGACTATTTAACTTGTTATTCCAGGTTCCAGAGCACACGGGTTTCACAATACAAGACGCCTGATTTGCATTTGGCACGGCTTTTCTTTATATACCAAGCTTTAAATTGTTTATTATAATTATTACTTCATCTTTATCAATTCATTGTAAAGTGTACAAAACAGCAAGAGAGAAGAGATGGCGAATTCTGTTAGTGTGAGGTTTTTCGAATTCGGTGGATTGGGGAAGTGGAAATCAGAGCGGAATAACAAGTCAAAAGCTGATCAAGGTGAGGAGAAAGAGAAAGGGAAAAGAGAAGGCAAGGAGAAGATTCAAAAGGAAAATGGCAATGGAGAAATGAAGGAGGAAAAGCCGATGAACCGGACGATATCAGAAACCAGTTTGTGCCTTGTCATGGATCGGTTTGCACCAAGCTAGTTGCAAATTTGTGGCGACTCCAGCGTTGTGTTTCTATGTAGTTTGTGGTCCTTTATCTTTTTTTTTTTTTTTTACTTTGGATAGTTTCCTAACAATAATCTCCTGCTGTAAATATTTTTATCAATAAATGTGTATAGAAGAAATTAATCTCTCAGTGCTTTTGGTTTCATCGATAATCTTTGTTTCTTCTATTTCTCATCCTTTTCAGATGCAATGTATTCAGCAATTGAAATCTTGATGACCGAAACTGGATCTTGTATAGGTACCGGAGAAGTATCAAGGCAAGAGAAATTCTATTATAATATTGATAATAAACGCAAAATTGAAATTGCGTCTTTATGCTTTGCCGAAACAATCGATCATTGAGAGTTGTCTAGTCATACCGATTCGTGTTTTGCTATAGCATATATTTTAAAACACGCAAAATTGAAATTGCGTCTTTATACTTTGCCAAAATAATCAATCATTGAGAGTTATCTAAGTTATACCGATTCGTGTTTTGCTACAGCATATATATTTTGAAACTGCGATCGAATCAACAGGTTTATGTTTAAGGCGAACAGCGAGTCTGTCACCTTGCAAAAGACATTACTGAGTCTGTCAAAATATTAAAACTTTCTTATTTTCTGTTTTATTATTTGTCATCCATGTAATCTTGTTACACAAATAAAATGAAAAAAAATTATACAAAAAATGCTTTTTAATACAATTTTTTTTAATACTTAATAGTTAATGTTTTGCATATTAGTTGTTAAGAATTTGAAAAAAAAATATTTCATACTTAATAGTTAAATGTTGTGCTGGCATGTAAGCCTACTAGTTCTCTTACATAGGTCGAAAGAGGCGATGAAGTCGATCCAAAGCAAGGCAAGGTGGGCCTGACAAACAGATATCAAGAATCAGAGGCAGAAAAGAAGCACACAGTTTTGTACTCATGTCGTTTGGCAGTATGCCAAAGCCAAACGAACAGCTGGGGACTAAGCATCTCAATCTCACAAAAAAATTTGACAATTGGCGCGGGCTAAGTCACAATAGCAAAACTTACCCATCGACAATTATCATGCACAAAGCGACTATATTAATTACATTAACACTTTTCCCGCGTTTAAAACCAAAAAAAAAAAAGGAAATCTCAAGATTGTGGACTATCCTTCCTATCAAGAAAGCTCAACAAGAACCCACTAACAATCCGCCTCGCTATTGGGTTGGGTATGTGACGGCATAACCGCCCGTCAATATATGCAACTACTCCAGATAAGACGAAGCCTCCAACAACCCAGATTTTGCTACCTTGAGGTTTCTCTTTCCCATCACCTAAGAGTTTTCTCCCTTTCCATGTTATGCTTCCTGCTAATTTTGTGGCCTCTTTATGCAGTAACCGGATCGCAAAACTTACAAATAGGTGCTCACATAGGGTCAGCATTGTGGGACCTAGTTTCCATTCCTGTTCAAAAACTCAACGCAGTAAGCATATATTTTTATTGCATACTAGAATTGTCTGCTAGATGCCTAGATATATGTAGATTGACACTTCTAAAGAGTGTATTGTTGACAAACAGGATCCTTTGTTTAGATAGATTGGCATATAACTGTACAGGAACAGCGGGTTTACTGATTATTCTCAGCAGCTACCCACTCATAACATCTAAGTGTTTAAGAACAGTTGCCAACCCTTGGTGCTATTCCTTGTCAATCAAACATAGCCTAAGAGCATTCACCTTATCTTAGAGATAAGGCCACATCTGTAGAACTCTCAATATAACTTGTATACAGATGCATTTGTGCACGTGCATCAGAGGGATGGAGGGAGGAGAGAGAGAGAGAGAGAGAGATTTACTCTTTCCGTATGCAACTGCCTAATAGGCCTTGAAGTGCCAGCAGCATCTCCTTTTAACAAACCCTTGCTAGCAAGGAAACTCTTGACATTTTCCATAATCTCCTTAATCACTGTACTGCTCGGTGGTAAATTTTTCAGGATCACCTAGAGCATAAAACAATAATTTGATAAAACATACATGTGTTTTCATAATCCATATATTGGAGGACCAAACCACTGAGAACCTGAAAAGTAATCAGCATAATTTAATCAGCAAAATTTTAAATTATGCTGACTAAGAAGTAAGATAAAGGTGTGTTTACCTCATCATCGATTACCCTTACACGTAGAAACTCAAGTCTATAAGAAACATCCAGCATCCCTTGCAGATAGCCTTCAATGTACAGCTGAAGACATTTGTATTCATTAAAGTAGCGAACAAGAAAAAATTAGGTAATGTTACCTTTTACGTGTAATATGAGAGAATGTGACAGAAACACGAAGTACCTCATCAAGTCCAGGGCTGCGATCAAGCTTAATTTTTCGATCAGGCCCGCCATCTACTAGAGCTAACCCTAAAACAGAGGGCTCCATTGCCAATCTCAATATACCTTGGTGAAATCCATTCAACCTAAAGAAAAAAAAAATAGCACCAAGTGTCTTCTAAGGATTTTGTTTTGGCACAACTTCCACTTTTCAAATAAGAATGAAATTGTGCAACGTTACACATGCATTACCATGCCATTGAAACCGTTTGTTTCTGCTCCCCTGAGGACATTGTCAGAGATTTCAGTGACAGCAGCAAAAAGAAGCCTTTGAACCAGCTCTTTCAATCTGCAAAAGTACAAAAAAGAAAGAAGAATGATAAGCTGAAACATTATTCTATGATCGAAGGAAATTCAATTTTTTCGACATCATATCTGACCAAACTTTTCACTTCATACAGGACTGGTAATGATACACCACAATACCTATCTACATCTAAAATTTGAAACTTCCATTCAAAACATCCCCTAAGAATATTAATAACATATTGTAAGGCAAAAAAAATAAAAGTAAATCCAAATAAAGTGAATGTGCTTCTCAATAATACTGTTTTGCCAAGATCACCCAGATATCGCTTTTGTTCCAGAAAAGCCCTTTGCTTTTATGCCTTTGCTGATAAATTTGAACATCCCTGAAAAGAAACAACGAGATCAAATATCAACTCTTAACTAATAATTCATCACTGGTATTTCTACCTGTTGAATTATTTATAAACACTGGTTTTTATATTTCATGGAATCATGGTGCACCAAGCCAAAATATATGTCAAAAAAACCAAATTCTCTTACAAATGACCAAGAATTTGGTTTTAAGTACAGAATGGTACAAGCTAGTACCATCCAGCAAAAGCTTTGGCACCAGAAACATCTGCAATGCGTAACAAAATTGTATCATATAAAGAGAAGCTGACCAAAGAAGACCTGATTCCACAAAATATTTGTAGAAAGAAGCTCAGGGAAAAGGAAAAATGTTCACACGAAGAAATATATTCTACCCATAGTGACTCCAGGAAGGCTGATGGAGCCATCAGAAGGATCAAAGAAGATATCAAGAGAAGATAATGCCGAGTCATCAAAAATAGATGCAAAGGTGGGTGGAAGCAGCTTGCTCCCTTTCACTACATAAACAGCCCTTAAAATATACCTGTACAGCACACAATGACCAGTAAGTATCTGAAAGCAACATGTTTTTGGCTTTTAGCATACCAGGAGACTTTGGACACTAACACCGATATTTAATACTGAATTTGGTGCAAGTCAAGCAGTGTTGAGAGTGTAGTAGTTACTAGCTGCTGATACAAACCAGCAGTAAGCTCAGTACAGATCTGTAATTCAATATAGTCAACTATATCCATAAACTACAGTTGAATGTTCAATATGAAAAGGTTTTACCATGAATAATGCTGGGCACATTTTAGAAGCAGTTCACGAGATGTGACCAAAGCATGATTGAGCAATACCCCATTCAGCTCTACCACAGAATTGTTTATTGGTGGCACCTAAGAAGAACCAGTGAAGTACAATTACGTAAATTTTAGTAAAATCAGAATCAATTTTATTTTCCATAATAAATTGTCATGATATGCATCAACAAATCAAGACAGGTTAGTTTTGTTTCATTACAAAAATAGGGGGGGGGGGGTGGTGGGGTTGGTATCCATAAACAATAAGCTGACCATGCCTTTTCAAATAAATGTCAAAGAAAATTTAAAAATAGAAACAAAAATTATAGAATTGTTTTTTTTTTTATTTTTATCAACTTTCATACCTTTTAAATGTATTTTCGCATACTATAAAAGGTCATTAAATCTGAACTATAGCAACTTGCAACAAACTTCTTCATTTTTTTATGTGCATAATATAATATGGAGTATATATCACACTCCACGTGTCAGATTTCGAAACTAAAAATATATTCAATAATTGTCAAGATTGTCAAATTAATCTCATTGGCAACAATACCGACCAAAAATATTTGAGCAAAATCTAATATGCTCTTAGTCTACGCTCTACAGACCCCCAATTACGTTTTCTTATAGTGCATATGAAGTCCTTTACCTTTACAACAGTGTGAAGTAGAGAGCGAAGAGCCTCCTGAGCTGAACTGTAGGTGGTGTGCGAAATTCCAGGACGAAAACTTGCAGTTATCTAAAATACACAGAGAAAACAGATTATATTCACTTCAATCTAGTCCTTGAAATGTTTTATATTTAAAGTGAGGCCTAGGGCTTCTGGTTTCTGTTCAATACGGAGACCCATGCATCTTGGATATTACTCAATGCAGGAAATCATTTGAAATTCTAGCTTTCCTACCTTTACCACAAATTCTCATAGTCATAAAGATAACTAATATTAGTGCCCGGTACAATTAACTTGCAGAAATAAAATCCAATTATTTTTCGTTGGACATAATCTTAACGACATGTCTTATCATAACCCGGATAAAATGATAAATGAGCAAGGCCCATTGCCACCCCTTTAGTGACGCGCCTTATTAGAACCCAAATAAGTGATGAGCAATGGCCGGATCATCACTCTCTTAGTGGCGCGCTACATCGGCGTCCGAAGTAATGACAAGCAAGAAAGGGCTTTCGCATTTTTCACAACGGTGCGAGGAGCAAGGAGGCCAGTTAGAGAGTAGAATTCGTTTAGGTAGTTTGAATGTAGGGTCGTCACTAGTAAAGTTAAGAGAGTTAGTTGATACGGCGATTAGGAGACGTGTGACTATCTTGTGCGTACAAGAGATTCAGTGGACGGGCCAGAAAGCTAGGGAAGTAGAGAATACCATTACCAGATTTAACGGAGTTATCGATGCTAGGAGCTAAGAGGATAAAATCATCCTAATCAAGCCAATTTTTGGGACTTGGTTTTGAACGTCAATAGTGCATATGTGCCACAAGTAAGGTTAAGCGAGACCATCAAAAATCAATTTTGGAAATATTTAGATGGCATGATTAGAAGTGTGTCCACCGCTGAAAAAAATTTCATTGGAGGAGATTTCAATGGTCATATAGGCGAAACTAATGCATGGGAGTTTTGGACAACTAGCATTCAGAAGATAACTACGGAAGTGCTTGGAGTTACCAGAGGTTTAGGGTTTAGGGTTTAGGATTCAATGAAGAAGATGATGTCCTAGGAATTGAGCTGGACAACTCTTTTGATGACTCCAATAGACGATTCGTTAGGAGAAGACATGATAACATACCGATCGTGGAGATGCCTCGGAGATGTGATTGTAATTTGGTTAACTATTCAATAGCACTTTTCGATCAAATAGAATGCCGAATGAGTGGAGCACTCTAGTACCAATCTTCAAGAATAAAGGAGGTGCTCAAAACTATACAAACTATAGAGGGATTAAGCTTATGAGTCATACAATGAAGTTTTGGAAGAGAGTGATTAAGCATCGCTTGAGATGGATGACAAATGTTTCGAAAAACCAATTTGATTTTATCCTAGGAGGTCGACTATGGAGGCTATCTTTTTTATAAGGCAGTTCATGGAGAGATACGAGAGCAGAAGAAGGATTTACATATGATTTTTATTGATATGGAGAAAGCATATGACAAAGTACCAAGGAAAGTCACGTGGTGGCACTCATAAAGAATAAAGTTTCCACCAAGTATTACCAAATATGAACGATGGTGCTGTCACTTGCATCAGGATATGTGATAGTGTGACTAACAGCTTTCCTATAAAAATAAGACTACATCAGGGTCAGTTTCGAACCTTTATATTTTTGCCTCAGTGATGGATGAGATCACGAAAGATATACAAGGAGAGATTCCCTTAGTGTATGCTCTTTGATGATGATGTGGTGCTAATCGATGAGAGTAGGACAGGTG
>JAMFTS010005441.1:0-27266 GCA_028095005.1 Rhynchospora pubera | reverse complement strand
AACCTCCTAGGCGAAACGGAGAAAAAGACCTGGATTCAGTGGAGAATGGCACTTTCGATGAAGAAAAATTGAAGGAGAAGGCTGATATGAGATCATGGCTTGGCATCCTCGACTATGCCAGATCATACATACCGAAATTGAGAACATTACTTGGGCCATTATACTCAAAAACAAGCGAACACGGTGACAAAAGGCTCAAAAGCTCAGACTATGAGATGGACGATGAGGCCCAAACAAGTTTTTGGTGCCACAAATGCCACAACTTCTCTTTTCATTAATATTTCAAAATTTAAAAATTTAATTTTCGAATCCAAACCGTTGATCTTGTACAATTTTACGAATGATGCATTTCTATATAATTTTTATAAATTTTGGATTTTATTTGATATTTGATCAATAGGCCAAAAAATGAACGAATCTTGTTAACTATAACAGATTTTATTTTATATAAACATGCATCACTCGTAAAATTGAATAAGATCAACGGTTTGGATTCGAAAATTAAATTTTAAAATTTTAAAATATTAATGAAAAAGAGAAGTTGTGACATTTGTGATACCAAAAACTTGTGGTACTAGAACCTTGCTCTTATATGATATAACTAGCAATATTTTCTTTCCATTTTTTTTTTGTATTACGGAGCAGACTCTAAAAACACACCACACGCGTTCAGTAGAAACTTCCAGGACGCCTCGGGACTTCCGAGTCCAACAATATCGGTCCACGAATTAAACCGTGCACCAACACACCGCCTTTTCGGCTTTTCCCAATTCATGCCGCGCGCGCCTAATCCGAAAAGTGAAATTCTCCCTCCTAGGATTGCCACGCTGGCGATCCGCACCGAACGGACTCGACCAATCAGCGACATCCCTTCCTCCCTTTATAAACAAACCCACACCCATTTCGCCTCTAACACTGCCCGTCCCCAATCCCTCCCTCTCTTTCCCGATCAAAACCTAGGGTTTATCCACTCGTCGATCACTCCGAAATCCGATAATGAGTTCGCCCGCATCCGGTAAGGGAGGCCGTGGCAAGTCGAAGGCGAGCAAGTCGGTGTCTCGGTCGTCTAAAGCGGGTCTCCAGTTCCCAGTTGGTCGAATTGCTCGCTATCTCAAGGCTGGGAAGTATGCGGAGCGGGTCGGAGCTGGTGCGCCCGTTTACCTCTCCGCTGTGCTTGAGTACCTCGCTGCTGAGGTAAAGGATCTGATCTATTCCTTGTCTGATTGTGTACTTTCGTATTTTTTAAAGTTGGTAGGTATACTTCAATATACATCTCTAGATTAGGGTTCTAATAACTATTTTGTGCTAATAACAAGGGGTATTTTATGATTTTCTGTTGATTTTCTTCAGAAAAAAAGTTTGGTTATCAGAGCCTGTATTGGTCTCATGTTAAATTGGGTCACTGTTACCATTACTTGAATAATGATTTTTTTTGGGTGATTTACTATAAAATCAAGGCTTTAAATGTATCATAAAGTTTTGTAGATTAATTGTTCTTAATCTAGAATGATTTTACTGTGCTTTTAATATAGGGTTCCTTTTCGTTTATCCTGATGTTTTGTTCATTCTGAGTTTGATTATTATTGTATTGTTGGTTTATTTGTTCTAATTTGGATTTGAATGTTTTGTCAGGTGCTTGAGTTGGCTGGAAATGCAGCTAGAGATAACAAGAAAAACAGGATTGTGCCAAGACACATCCAGTTGGCTGTGAGAAATGATGAAGAGTTGAGCAAGCTTTTGGGAACTGTCACCATTGCCAATGGAGGTGTGTTGCCTAACATCCACCAGACTCTCCTTCCCAAGAAATCTGGAAAAGACAAGGGGGAGATTGGATCTGCTTCTCAGGAGTTCTGAGATTGTTAATTTTTGTTTGAATAACTAGGTTTCAGTGGGGCTGTGTGGTGGTTTGTAGGATTTGTTTTGGGGTTTCAATGGATTGGTGCTAGGTGGCTTTTGTAGGAAGTAGGTTAGTGATATGTTGTTTATGGAATTAAAACTGAGGTGTATACTCTTTGGCTGTATGAAATTAAGATGGTAAAGCTAATATTTTTCTTAAAGATCTTTTTGTTTCAATTCTTCTATCTTGTGTTGTATTTTATCTTTTACTTGGTCATGGCATTTATTCTTAAATTTCTTCTTATTACTGTTCTCTTATGTCATTGATTTATAAAAGCGGTATCATATTACTTAACATAATACTGGTTGGGTTGTGTTTGTTATGTCAACCTTTAGCGGCTGATAGTTGCAGTTTTTAAATTTTTGTGCTCTTTACCTTTTGTTTTGAAATTTGATTGCAGTTGATGCTCCTAAATTGTAAAATACAAATACTACCTACTTATTAAGTATATATAAAAGCACGTCAAAAATTTTTTAATGCTGTTGTTAAGTCCCCGTTTTCTGTGATAATTTGTTATGACAGCGAAAATGCAGTGAACTTAAACATCACACAATAGTTGTTGTAAAGTGGGCCAAACAATACAAACAAAAGCTAAAATTTTTAGTCCGGGCCGGAGAATAAATAATGTTTTCTCTGGTTAGAACTTAAATTTAAAAGGCTTTGGGCTTGAGAGATAAAAGTAACCTCCTGTTTTCGAATCCGGAATCCTTCACTAGGCCGGAGTACGAGTTATATTCTTCCATTAACAGACTATAGAGATTAGAGGTTACCTTAAAAGAATTCTGCTGCTCGTCTTAAGTATCTTAGATTGAACGATGTGGCCTTTCGACAATCTCCAAAGAGAAAAAACTTTGTGGTTTTCTGCCCAACATATTGGTCAATTAATTAATTTATAGGTCATTAAGATTTTCTTTTTACTAAACATTATGGTTAAAAATTCTAATTGTCTAATGCTGATCGAGACGAGATATAAATTTAGCCAGTGACGGGTGACCTCTCAAGAAATCCAACCATTTTAAAGAAGGGAACTATCACTTTGACATTCCCTAACCTGGAGGCCACTAGGCATTTGGAATTTATGTTCCTCCTCTCATTTAGATTTGTCTATTTGCGATTTTGCGTGGTATAACTGAGAGGGCAACTAACATTCAAGTTGCCGCCAGCAGCCCCTAGTTAATGTCTCCATGGTCTCAAGTCTCAACTACTCATCAACTCTAGTTTTAGATATGGTTAGTCAAAACGAGCATGATTATTAGCCTAACTCCTAAAATTTTATTTTATATCTGACTATTACTGGACATAACACACTTTCAAGTATATCTGAATTAATTGGCTCTTAATTTAGCTTTTTTGGTTAACTGCTTTTGGCAACACTGGAAGTACAAATTTGAAAAAAAAAAAACCAAATGATCGTCCCTTGTTTAATTATTAAATATAATTGAAGAATTGTCAGTCACTTTAAAAATTAAGTCAATGGTTATATTAGACTTATTGGCCTAATTTAATTTAGTGAACGAGATCTAAATGAAGGAAATTAATAATTTATCCTGGCAAAGCCTTATCCAAGTTAAATTGGACTCTTAGGTAGCTCCTTTTGGCAGCTTAATTATATATATCATGCAAGTATTTAGTGATAATATAAACCTCCTCCTCTCAGATATATGCACCTTCTCCACCTCCATTATCGTTGTAACCTGTATCATTAGTGATAATAAACACCCTTGAAACATAGACGATTCGTTTGCACCTCATACACCAAACAATTACCAATTTTACTTGAAAATATTTTTGGGGTCTAGAAGATATGGCAGGGGACCAGACTGAATCCCTTACAACGTCCACGAACAAGTCATCTTCCACCTCCGAAAAGGTGACTAGCACAAGCTTCCAGGGGTTTGGCAACCTCATCAAGCTCCTTCCCAGTGGAACTGTGTTTGTTTTCGAGTTCATGAGCCCCCTTCTGACAAACTATGGCAACTGCACAACCTTGGACAAGTATCTGACTGGTGTCTTGATCGTCTTGTGTGGCTTTTTCTGCTGTTTCTCGTCCTTCACTGATAGTATTGTAGAAAATAACAAGGTAGAAAATAGATGTGTCCGATAAAATCAAACCAGGTTGTAGATTGGACATATATATGAAACTACAATTTAGTATCTCACAAGAAAAAGATTTGTATGGTGCAAATCTTATGAAGTTGTTCTATGTAGTAGTCGATAGCCAGTTTAAATAATCTCAAGGCCAAATCAACAGAAGAGTTACTTATTAATATACAATTTTATACTTATATTTTGGTCCATTATCGGGATACGAAACCCATTAACATTTACAACTGATTTTCAATCCTGACAGGTATACTATGGCCTAGCGACAAAAAAAGGCATGTGGCTTTTCTCAGGCTCAACCTCAACAGATCTATCGAATTACAAATTGAGATTTTCAGATTTTGTGCATTCTTCATTTGCGCTGCTAGTTTTCATTACGGTGGCATTATTGAACTCAAATACAGTCTCTTGTTACTACCCTTCTCTCAAGTCAAATCAGAAAAATGTGCTGATGGCATTACCGGTGGTTGTTGGGAGTGTTGCAAGTACTGTATTTGCCGCATTTCCTTGTACCAGACATGGTATTGGTTACCCTCGTACCACAACGACTGATACTTCTGAGTGATGTTATGTTTTGGCTGCTCAAGTCTCTTGTATTTGAACTATGCTTTAATGCTCCCAGAGGGATATTAGCTCTCTTATACTGTTTTCAATGTACTAATCTAATAAATAAGAATTTAACTTGTGTGCGTACCATGAATTAATGAATTATTTGACATATGCATTTGGAGCAATATTGAGCCACTATTTTCCACTTTTATTGATTAGACTCTAATTGCAGCATGGAGAAATAATAAGGCGCGTTGAATACTTTTATTGCTTAGACCCATATGGTCTAATTGTTGGATTGCCAAAAGCCCAGAAGGCCAGAACTGATACTTTGTTTGGAGATGCTTTTGACTAATTTTGCAACCCAATAATTTAGATTACTAAGAAACTTTAAAGCTAGATAATAAATTGGCAGATACTTCATGAAAAATCCAGACAATTTACAATAAAAATTAAGTATCTAAATAGCAGCAGAATTCATGCAGATTATTTTTCTAATTCATGAAACATTGGATTTCAATTCTAAATTACACGTTTGGCGATTTTGAAAGGTTGTCAAACCGAATGTTGTTAAGGCCTTAAGGGCGCATGTGTGTGAAACAGTGGACGAGCCACTGACTTCATTACAAATCTAAGAAATCCAGTATAGTAAAATTATGACAGACAAAAGTACCATAAGTCTTAAGTGCCGTACAAGCTAAACATCATCAGTTCAGCCACCTGCCCTGCTAACCAGTTGCTTTACTTCTCACCAGTTGTTTGGACTAATTAAATTTTATAAAAAGACTCTACTTTTATTAAAAAAAAATAATTGAAGTTCATAAAAGCTGTAATCTAATTATAAAGTACTTTAGTTACGAAAATAACATATAGATAGACATTTAATCTTAGATAGTAACACAATATATTCAGCTTATATAAACAGAACATATTTAAAGTTTCAAACATAATGTAATTGTTTTTTTATTTGTTAAAAATGTCTGCAGAGCACACATCACACACACACACGCAAATCAATTAATTGTACCAAGGACTCGATGCAGCATTTCCTTAGAGACAAGGTATGCCTTCAACTAACTGTGCTATATGTTGGTGTCAGTTGAAACATAATGTTAGTAGAATTCAAATCCTGTCGAAATATTCATATAAAGAAAAACAAAATAGAAATAAAGCAAACAGGATCAAATATGAAACAGTACAAGGGGGGAAGAGGAATAAGCAGAGGAAAACATCCGTGACTGAGTCACTGCAATAGGCGTACTACTAAAGAATGTTCCAATTCTTCCTTTGTGTGGCCCAAGTTGTCTGTGTCGTGCCAGAAACGTTTCGGTATAATCGTCTTCTGACAGTCGGTTCCACAAAGCTTTTCCACTCAGAGTATACTTTTGGGCCTCCGTTAGTGAACATTTTATGGCCCTCCTGCCAGTTTATAATCAACTGAGCCCGGAATGGAAGTATGGAACAGAATGCTTATCCTTATGTTTCTTTTATTTTTTAATTTTTTCTACTTTTATGAGTGGGAGCTGGAATTAATTCTAGTTGCCGACGTGGTCCAAAAGCCTCTAGATCCCAGATTCAATTCTATCCATTTTTCAAGAAACCGGAGATGCTCCTTCCTTGTTAATTGATAAAATCAAAATGCCAATATTAGCTATAACATCTTAATTAATTGCACTATATTTTCACATGTTTAACCTATGCTCTATGGGGCTGTTTGGATGGTGCCGGAATTGTAAATTTCGGACATTTTATATGCCAAATTTATTATAAACAATCTAAACTCTTTACAAAGTTACATACTTCCCAATAAATTTATATCTAGAAATTGCAAATTCTCCAAATTCTAGAAATTCCTACAACATTCAAACGGCTCTATGGGGCCGTTTGGATCGCTTAGGAATTTGAGAAATTTGGGGAAGTTGCAATTTCTAGGAATAAATTTATTGGGAAGTGTGTAATTTTGTGAAGAGTTTGGATTGTTTATAATAAATTTATGGTAGGAAGATGAAATTCCCAAAATCCCATGGGAATTCAAACGGCCCCTATATGAATTGCACCTTAATTAATTATAATATATGCACGAAGTCTTCTTGAACACAACATTTTTTTTTCCACCTCCTTAGTAAGTTCAAGATATTATGTGGCAATGTCCCATGTTACAAGATGTTGGAAAATTTTGATGCTCATAATCTGACAACATCGAAGGGCGTGTATTTTGGTAGATGAAGACATGAAGTGCTGAGGTAACTTGCTTTTAAGCGGCAACCGCATGTTAGAAAACTTGTATTTTTTTTATTATTTTTAATTATTTAAAATTAGAGCTTAAATATACAAATGTTAATCTTACCTTTCCTCATGATGCGTATCCACACGTAGTGAAAGGCAAAAGGGCCGGGCCGGATTTCAAAGGACCGGACTTAACGGGTTTCGTATAAGGGCCGGACCGGACCGGATTTGAGAAAGGGCTTAAGAAGGACCGGATCAAACAGGTTTCTTTTTTAATCGGAAGTCCGGCCCTTTGAAAACCCGGCCCTTCGAAGTCCTTGATCTTTCAAAGGGCCGGGCTCAAGGACCTAAAGGACAAGATAGAAAAGATAGAAAATGAGAAATGTACGGAGTAACAAGATAACACTGACATGGTATAATATCTGATGAAATCTAATATTCTATGGAGTAGGAAGATACTGTCAGTCTGTCACCATATATATCCAGCGTTAACTTTATGTGCACAACTTTCGTACTCATATGAATTTAGAAACTGCAAAAAAGATACAAACGAAATCAAAGGATACTACAGGTGGCAATCAAAAGATACTCATGCTCAAAGTATACTTATACGAAATCAAACGTTTAATATTTATTCTATTCTTAATTGATGTAACTTATTCCACCGGCCCTTCCAAATAAAACGGACCGGACCGGGCCGGACTAGGTCCTTTGGTACCCGTCCCATCGAAATCCGTCTTCGTCAAAAATTAAATCCGGCCCTTCCAAAAACCGTCCCTTCTAAGTCCTAGCCCGTTATAAATCCTTTAAAGGGCCGGTCCGGTCCGGGTTGTCACACGGTCTTCCGAAGGACGGGCCAAGGGCCAAGGACATTTGATATTCGTTCAAACCTAATCGAATGCCAATATAATAAACAAATCTTGTCAATTGTGAGATGTAATTAGTTTTTGGTTCCTTTATAATTGACCACTAAATCTTGAACAAAATAAACTCCAAGATATTCTGAAATTTCTATGTGGACTTATTTTTTGTGAATTCAACACTTAATTGTAAAATTTTAAAAATAAAAAAATTTATGACATAACAATCATAACCTTTTCAATTTAGTAATTAAAATTAATATTTTTTTGGAAGATAGTAATTAAAATTATTATGGATGTGTACTTTACTTTCCGAAGGCAGAAACAATTTCCAAAGAAATCTACAGTTTTTATTGGATTGGAGAGGATAAGGTGTCAAGTAAAGCAATAAATGAGAGACACTAGCGGCTTCAATTTCTGGCATCAATACCCCAGCCAGATCTTTGTGACCCATAACACGGAGTTTATATTTACTGAGCAAGCGCCGTCTCATGTGCAACCCCCACGTAAAGCCTTATAGTATGGATGCGTCAGCTCACGAGGCCGCAGCCACGTCATTAAATGCTTTGCACCAACTATGCAAAGTGTCATTACAGCCCACATCTATTTCCACGTAGTTTCTTGCATGTCCCATGCATGCGCGCCTCTACATGCATTATATAAGGTCAGGGGAGGGTAGAGGTTTATCAGAGTGAGAGAAATCTGTACAACGAAAGTTTGGTCTTTGTGAAAATCAGAGCTTGAACCACTGTATTGTGGAGGAGAAATCGATCGAGAGAGAGAGATGTCTCATATTACAGTCGAGAGAAATAGGAGGAGACAGATGAATGAGCATCTCAAGGTGCTTCGATCCCTGACGCCGTCGTTCTATATCAAAAGGGTGAGTTGAATACTTGTGTAAATATATATATACAAATACAGCCCCTTTTAATTCATAGGAGATATAATATGCTTGGGAGCCTTGAAACGATCCAATCTCTATCGTACTTTCGATAATCAAGTTTAAGGTCCTAAATTAAATAAAGGTCTGCTGGTCAAAATTAATCGAATCATGAAGCAGCTATCTAGCTTGAGAATTTGTTCCATTGCTTACTGAAATTTCGATTAGAAATCTAGAATTAATATGTATCTGAGAATCTGAGTACATATTAATGATCGCACTTCGGGCATTGTGGGTGTAGGACTTTGGGCATCATTAGTTTTTTCAAATTTTAAAGCTATTATTAGCTGAATAAGCAATCATATTAATTTACACATTAATTAATTTGAACAACATGCATACTGATCCATTTTTCTGTTTAAATTTCAAAAGGGTGACCAAGCATCCATAATTGGAGGAGCCATAGAATTCATAAAAGAAATGCAATTAGTTCTACAATCTCTCGAGGCCAAGAAGAAACGAAAGAGCCTAAGTCCGAGCCCCACACCAAGCCCACGCTCTCTCTTTCAATTCAATCCTTCACCACCAAATAGCAATAGTCCTCTTGAGTCTGACTCTTCTCAGACGGTGAAAGAACTTGGTGCATGTTGCAACTCACCAGTTGCGGATGTCGAGGCAAAATTCTCAGGTTCAAATGTTATTTTGCGCACCTTGTCAAAGCGTATTCCTGGTCAGGTGGTAAAGATTGTGAGTGCACTTGAACGATTAGACTTTGATATACTTCATCTCAATATTAGTAGCATGGAAGACACAGTGCTCTACTCCTTTGTCATAAAGGTATGTACGAATTTATATACATGTATCAACGAGATCAAATAAGAAGAATTCAGCCCTAGATTGACAATTTTAACATATTCAGTACAGTTTTTCTAAATCAACATAGACTAGCTAGTTAATGACATGTCTGCTTGTATCATTAGTTAATATTGAAAAATATAGATTTAGCAGATTGCATAATATTATTGAATATGCAATTGAAAGGACACATTATTGATTAACACTTTAATTTGTTAGTTTCTTTATCACTCAAGAAAATACTGAAGACAGTCTTGAAGGTTATTTGTAGGTTTCAGTGTTTAAATAGTTTTAAATGAAGAAACATTCATGTCAGCTTGTTTCTGATATATATATATAAAGAGAGAGAGAGAGAGAGATAGATAGATAGATAGATTAGCATTATAGCAGAATTCATTGAATAAATAGCTCTTTATTTTATGCCTTACACAAGTTATTTTGTCCAGCTGACAAAAGGACTTGAAAGCATACAATAAGCATCCTTAATGGCTAATTTATAAGCTATGAAAAAAAAATGTTGCATCGGAATTGATCAATGTAATTTATAAAATAATTTTTTTTTTCCTTTCCCTTTTGGCAGATTGGACTAGAATGCCAACTGAGTCTGGAGGATTTGGCAGTAGAAGTTCAGCAATGTTTCTGCCAGGATATGATATACTAAAATTTTTTCATATATATGATACGGGGTAATCCGGGGTAATTGGTAATAGGTTTCCTAGTATGAAGCCTATAATATATATTATATATAACTTAATTTATATATCTTACTTGTCTATCTCTTGCCTTATTTTTATTTTGTCTTTTCTTTTTCCTGATAGCCAAGAAACTCTCTGAACTGTTGTATTTCTGATTGATTAATTAAATTTAGCTGTACAGGCAACAGCTTTTGCTATCTGTAACTTCAGAATATGTAATCGATGTAATCAACTTTCAAAATGCATTTCCCTGTAGTCATGTAATAAAGTACGTTTGGAATTTAATATTTTGTTGCCAGTATACAATGAAATGATCTGACTAATGACTGATATATAGAGTCTAAATTAATTTCTCTTGTACATATAAGTAATATAAAATCAAAATGAAAAGTCCTGTGAATGGTACGCAACAAGTATTAACATTCTAAGAAATATTGCTGAAATAATGTACCAGTTTGGTCGACATTTGTTATTGCTGGTACCTACAGTAGCAGAACTTCGATTAAATTTCGGGGACAGATCCTATCATAGCGGATACACAATAATTTATGGCTGCTATTCGATTAAAACATAACAAACACTACAGAATTATAATTATATATAAACTTATAATTCCATGCTACACATTTTTCTAAAAATTTTAAGAATATACATTAAATAGTAAAAATCTCAAAACATGATAAAGTTAGATAGAAATATCAAATTTACTAATTTGTCAATACCATGTTTTTCAAAAGATACATTCAGTACATATATGTAAATATATGGTTTAGCCTACAAAATTAAAAAAATATATATAATTTTAAAATATAAAAAATTATTAAAATAACTAATCAAGAATGCCACCGAGGCTAACTTTCTTTTGCATGCCTATTTGATAATGCAACTTTTAGAAGTTAAATCTCATTTGTAGCAGCTGTTGTGCATTTCAATTCACTAAGAATAAAATTAGGATTAGTTATTAGGAGTAAAAAATATTATTAATTCTTAAACAATAAACAATAAGTTTTTTGGGATCTAGAGTGTTATTTTTATGTAGTCCAATATTCGGATTAAATTTTTATTCTTAGGGTATTTTGATCATCTTTTTAATCCAGATAAAAAAATGGTCCAAATAATTTCTTAATCTATATTAAGAAGATGATCCAAACATTCTAGAAATAAAAATTTAATCTGATTGTTGGACCATTTAAATATAACAATCTAGATCCCAAAAAGCTTAATTATTCTTGATCGTTTAGGAATAATATTTTTTTTACTCCGAATAACTAATCCTAATTTTATTTTTAGATGATCCAAACACCATTCTATGGCACTATTTTGTTTGCTATTAAAAAAATGTAAATCTTTTTTTTTTGTTAGTAGCGTAATATTTTCCAAATACCACTATAGTGGCCATTTCTATTATTAAAACTTTTGAAAAATATAAAAAAGAAAAGATCACTCAAGAATTAATTTATATACGTAATGAAAAATACCACTACAGTTAACCCAAGTCTAATATACGTCAATAAGCAAAATGAAGTTGCGGTGCTCATTTGCCAAACCAAAAGGCATTGGGCGGGGGGGGGGGGGGGGATACACTTGCTCCTTAATCTAAAATAATCACATACTATAGTTACTATCTAAAATTCTAAATTAATAATAAAAAAATTAGAGTGAATCTATGCGTCCTATTGACCGGTAATTATGACTAAATTTTCTTCTGAAATTCTAAGGCGCGCAATCCGAGACATTTAGTGCAATCTACATATTGAAAAGTTGTAGATAAAATTAAATTTCAAAGTTTTTAAGATTTTTTTTTTTAACTCTTTGTGTGGATACATGAAGAAAAAAAATCATTAATCTCATCGATACTAGCTTTTTAAAACTAATAATTTCCTTCCTAACCAAACAAATATTAATTAAGAATAAAATTGGTTTTGGAAATCTTATACGCAATTCGAATGAGGACCACGGATCAGTTGCTTGAATTCCAAAATGCGATTTAGAATAGTTGTGAAGACTAATTGTTGTTATGTATTGCCGTATTGTACTATCATCACACTATAAAATTATACTCCGGTCGTTAGGGTTGAAAACTAAAACCGTTTTAACTATTTTTCGTTTTGTTTCGTCCGGACGAAACGGTTAACGAAATAACAAAACGGTTTCGTTTGGTTGGACGAAACGGTTTCGTCCATGTGTAAATTCACGAAAATTTCGTCCATTTCGATCGTTTCGTCTGGACGAAATGATCGACGAAACTAAACTTCTGTTTCGTCAATAAAACGAAACGGTTAGACAAAACACCCTAATTTCATCACCGTTTCGACCGTTTTGCTGCCCTACCGGTCGTAATTGTTATCTTTCTTATATTCATCTAACGTCGGCGTATGGAAATTGGATCCCCGTGATCGTCCACTAAGGCCCACTAAAGATGAGGCCTAGTGTGCACAGTCCTAGCACATACTAGGCCACTAAACCTAGGGACCAGTAATCGCTTTATTATCAAAGATACAGAGAACTTTGAGATGAATTGTTAAACGGTGACCAGTAATAAGTCGTTTTTCCTTTAAGATTTCCGTGTATTTGTTATTATTATTATTTTTTTTAATCGTGGGCTGCTGGGATTTCTGGATTTGAAAATCAAGTTATTGAATTGTTGGTACTGTATATTGTACTGTTGTATATGGTAAAAAGCTCACGTTTCAGGGGAGCGTGCTGTCCGTTTAATCCCTAAAGGTCTTAATTTATAAAAAGGTGATGAATATCATAGTGGTTGCGTGTGTAACCATTTGCTTGTATACTTACATACGAATTTAAAGAACCTCTCAAGTAAAAATAATGCTTTCAACTTTAAAAATTTAGTTGTGACAAAAATCCAAATTCTGTGGCGTCACAGGCTGTCCGATCAGATCTCAATAGATGAAGGAGCCTCGTGCATGTAATAGATTGTAAGGTCCGAAAAAAATGAACTCGTCCAGATCTGATCTGATGCGTCCGTGTGGCGCGCCACACGTTGTGTCGCGCACCACAGGATTCGGATTGGTTGTGACAATACATTACATTCAAAGGTGAAATCAACGTAAGCCTTGTAAGCGAATGTAGCAAACATGTACTTGCGGCAGGAGTTTTGTCATGCCCGTCCTTGCCGAGGTGTGACGTGTGTGACACAAGTGTATAGGTATGAAAAACATCACCTTACTATTCCATATTTATCTTAAAATCTAACATTTATAGAAGTGTTTGAGTTTTAAAGCTCGTTGACTACATCTTGTCATATTATTCACTATATTAACCGTTCGATTTACGATCTGATGGTTATTGATCTGATGATTATTATATTTATGCTAATTCGATATGCCTAATATATGTAAAATAAGCTCTTAAATTAGTCAATTTTTCATTCAAAAGTTCATCTAAAATATTTATTTTAATATCTCGGAAACTTATCAAAGCACCGGCGCCTGCAACATAGTTAAAATTCCATGTTTATTTTTTAAAAAAAATTATATATCACTAAAAAAAAAATGTAATTCGATAATCTTTGCTATATATGATTTCGAATATAGAGATAGTTAATTTGTTATATATGCATCACGTTGCACAAAATATTATTATATGCATCATGATTCATAGTAAATATTATGTATTTAAAATTATGCTCGAGATCCGTTGGTAATAAATTAGTTTGAGAACCTTGACAACTACTAAAATTATTATTTTAACTTGAAATGCGATTTATATATTATATTTACATTCTACTTGTTAAAATTAATAAAATTGATGTAAGGTTTACCATTCGATTTTTTAGCACTAGATATAATAATTGGACTAATCTAAGACATAGAAAACTATTTTTTTTAACTAATTCAAAATTTGACACCCCGGACTGTCAAAGTTTTTGGATGAAACTTATAATCTCCTTTAGAAAAATACGATATACACACTAAGGCGAGTGTGTTTGTTTGCACCAAGAATAAGAACTAGTTCAGACTAGAGAGAATAGAAAATAGACACAATCAAAGAAGAATTAATTAAATAAGCATGCGTATAAGTCTTATGTTCTCTCCCTCTTTTCTATTCTTAATACTAAATGCGCGCGCCATGTTTTGGTCAATAAAAGAGCTGCTTACTTTGGTGGGAAAGAAAAATGCCACAGGAAGGTCTCGATATGTAAGAAAATGCCTCTGTTCCCCCCCCCCCCCCCCCTTTTTTTTGAGAAAAATGCCCGTAGGCAGTCTATTACGAAATGAACACATCTTCGGATGAATTCCATTAATGGGATCAATCACTTGGGTGGTCAGTCAAATCTACTAAATTGGGTATGTTCCATCATCCTATCATGCATCCATGATATGACATTTCTCCAATGCAATATAACTTAGTTGGATGCATTTCATGCATACAACAACTGAACAACCGAATCGACTTTTTGGTGGGTGAAAAATGAGAGAATAAGTTTTGACCATGAACATTAAATTTTCTTCATGCACCAGAATAAAAGCCTGTGCTTTTCACATGCTTCAGTTTCATTCGCGGAGTAGCTTATTAAGCTCTATTTATTCTCTAGGTAGTTTTTTATATGCAGATGCATATCAAAAAAGCAAAACGTTTAGCTAAAAATTCTAACCACATGATACTAAATTATTAAGAAAATGTCACTTGAGAATGACTAATTTAACAATTTTGATAATGCACTCTAGAATCAATTCAAACAAGTTTGAACTTCTATTTTTTTTTAAATTATAAGTATGTTGGTCGATAGATATATTTTGTTCAAATTTTATTTTCATCTGTTCATGTATAAAAAACTTTTAATTTCAATAAATAGCATAATAAAAGTCTACAAGAGGAAAAGGTAAAATTTACACTATACATACGATTCTACCTTTTTTTTGCCAATAACTTGGCTGCCAGCTGATGATTGGTTTTTACCAAAAGCTTTTATTCCTTATACGCGCTTCATCTTTTATGTTATGCAACAGTAGGCTCATCACACATCAATTCGTGCAAACTTTGGATAGAGATGAGAAAGCAATATGCAGGTTTGGAATTGGGTATCTTATCCAGAACAACATGGCCTTCATTCGGTTCTACTTCCTGAAAATTTTACATCCATGCAATTTTTTTTTAAAAAAGAGAAGAGGCAAAAGAAGATACAAATTGAGAATAACGACCCTTGTATATTTGAAATTCCATGACAAGTTTCAATTTTATCAGCTCTACGCCTCTACCCTTCTACTAAAAGACAAAAAAGAATACATGCGACCTACGGGTTTAAATTAAAAAAAAAAAAGAATACATGCGATTCAAAGGAATAGCTTAGTTAATTAACACATGCAGTAGCTTATATATATTCAGTGTGTATTAGATAACTAAGACTTCAGATTCTTTTACCATCGAATCATCATACTTTCAAGCCTTTTCCGTTTAGTAGAAAAGAGCAATATGTAACTCGATAATAACAATAATTCAACGAGTGTGGCTACGGCACTAATGATATTGCTAAGATTAGACATTAATGCTTGGAGCAATGGATGGTACTAATGATACTACGGCTCTGATAAGGTCAGCTTTTTAAGACTCAAAAGCACATAAAATCTTCTTTGTACACTATAAAAAAGATGGCCTTTACATAGACTTCATAGATAAACTTTTTTTTATTTATGTTGATTATTGTTCTATTGCTAGATTTATTTGATGCATTAAATCTAACAATATTTTTAGTAAGACTCAATTTTCTATCAATAGCTCCTTAAAAATCTAGCAATTTATTTTTGATAGACTTTTTGAATCTTGTATTATCTAATGTAGCAAAAATAAATGGAAATTGATTACTGTCATCTGCAGTTTTGCCATCCCTGCCATCGTTAAATATAAAGTGAACATATACAGCAAACAAAGTGAACATATAGACGATCTAAGTGAACACTTACAAACAAATAAGTTCAATGAAAATAAATTGAATATGCATGTAAACTTCTGAACAAGTGATGACAACACTTATTTGTTTGTAAGTGTTCACTTAGATCGTCTATATGTTCACCTTATTTACTGTATATGTTCACTTTGTATTTAGCGATGGCTGCGATGGTATATTTGCCGATGACACTTATAATTCCTGTCAATAAATTGCTAGACTTTTTTAAATTGCTACACTAGATATTACAAGATTAGAAAAGTCTAGTAAAAATAAATTGCTAGATTTTTAAAAAGATATTAATAGAAAATTGTGTCTTACTAAAAAAATTCTAGATATTATACTCAATTAAATCTTGCAATAGATCAATGTACAACATAAATAAAAAAATCTAGAAATAAAAATCTATATAAAGACTATCTTTTTTATAGTGGTATCCGTAAGTGATCCGCCTATTAATCTCATATAATCAGTTCATCGGAATGTCTCAATAGTCCAATCTATGAATGGAATTCGAAATCTATGTTGAGGCGGAGCCAGAAATTTGCCACGTGGTGTCTTATAAATATTAGTAAAATTCAAAATTTATGGGAGGCCAAGCCCACTAGGGCTCTGCCTAAACAAAATATTTACATGGTTCAGATAGATCGTTTGATGCACGAAATTCGTGCGCATCCGTGCAACGTGTTGTATTTTTGTTGGAAATATTCAAGTAATCAACTCAATTCACATTGATCACAGACATAACAGAGAATTTTTTTTTGTGGTGTGTAAATCTTGCTACACTATTTTCTGTTTTCTTTCATTACTTTATACTACTATTATATTTATTACATAATAAGAAAAAATATTTTCTAATATAATACTACCTAGAATAACAATTGATTTTTTATTTTTAATTGTCATAAAACTAAAACATAACATATATGAATTAAGAAATAAATATTACTAAATACTAGTACTTAATAAAAAATAACTTTCTATGTTTGTATGCTATTGCTTTAGCAGATTCGTGTCAATATATCGAGATAAAGAAGACTCCACCACCGAAAGTACTGGTAAGAGGAGGTGGTGTGCCGATCCAGTATCCCATGTTGAACCATGAGAATTATGGCCCGTGGGCTATAAAAATGAAGAACATCATGCGATCCTTGTGTGTATGGTAAGCAATAGATGGTAGCGCATCGGTCGATGTAGAGAAGGATCATGGTGCCATAGGAACAATCTCTCAAGCCGTGCCAGATGATATGATGATGGCAATTGCTGAAAAGGAAACAACGAAGGAGACGTGAGAGGCAATCAAGGAGATGAGTATAGGTGAGGACCGTGTCAAAAAAGCAAGGGCTCAAGTCCTGAAGCGACAGTTTGATCGGATCGTTATGGATGATTTCAACAATATTCTTGATTTTTCAAGGAGATTTGCTTGTGTTGTGAGTGAGATTCGCTCTCTTGGAGAAGAATTGAAAGAAAGCACTGTAGTTGAAAAATTATTTGGGGTTGTCCCTGATAGGTTTCTTTCAATTATTGGTACCATAGAACAATGGAGGGACATGACCACAATGTCTGTTACAGAAGCAATAGGGCGATTGTGAGTTTTTGAGGAAAGTTTGAAAGGAAGACGCAAATTTGAGGAAGAATAAGAACAACATTTTTGACACGTGCACAGTGGGAAGCATTAGCACTAAAAGAAAAGAAAGGCGGTGAAGGAAAAAGACCATATAGAAAATTTGACAATTCAAAGATTAAGTGTTTCAATTGCTCAGAATATGGTCACTTTGGGTCTGAATGCACCCAACTTAAAAAGGAGAAGGCGTATGTAGCTGAAGAGGAAGATGATGAACATGCTCTATTGATGCTTGAAGCAAGCGAGTTGATGTGAAAGCCGACACGAGTAGCTTAGGGAAGTGAATGCTATGGTAAGCTAGTAGTGTTGGTATATTGACACGAATCTGCTGAAGCAATAGCATACAAACATAGAAAGTTTTTTTTTTTTGCTAAGTACTAGTATTTGGTAATATTTATTTCTTAATTCATATATGTTATGTTTTAGTCTTATGACAATTAAAAAATAAGAAATCAATTGTTATTCTAGGTAGTATTGTATTAGAAAATATTTTTCTTACTATGTAATAGATGTAATAGTAGTATAAAGTAATGAAAGAAAATATAAAATGGTATAGCAAGATTTACACACCACAAAAATACTCTCTCTGTTCTGTCTATTATCATTTTGAATTTGAGTTGATTACTTGAGTATTTCCAACAATTTTAACAATCCTCGTAAATAGTTTATTATTTTTTTAAAATAAATTGGGGGTTAAACTTTCCAATTTATTTTTAAATTAAATGTTTATAAAGACTCCAGCCGGGTTTCGAACCTTCGACCTCTCACTTGAGGTGTATTGTTCGTTGCCACTAGACCAAGAGCTGGTTCTCATAATTAGTTTATTATATTGTACCTCTTTCTAAACGTATAAAAGTTCTAAACAAAATTCTCGGGCCCTCCATTACAAAAAAAATCCTATCTAGCTACATCTGCCCCTGTTTCAAAATGCAAGATTTTGATTAACCATGCACCTTTTACTATTTTTGGAATATTTTACTTGCAAATTAGTTTACAGAATACTGATCAGTCTTGCAGTAGCTATATAAGCCTCTGTATCGCATAATGGAAGAAAATAATCTAGGTTTAATATAGAACTTCAAAGCTTGATTTTATTCTTTTCTTTTCACAGATTTCACCTTTCCTAATAGAAATACAAAAAAAAAAAGAAGAAGAAGAATTGGAATAAGCACGCCGTACCGCACTTATATTAAATCATACTTTCACTTTGTTACACGGGTACAGCCATTTATAGGCTAATATCTAACATGGATACCTTCCGTTAACCCATCTTAGCTATATGCGTGACTTTATATGCTCAAGTGCTGCTGAGATATCTCTCCACCAAACACATTATACACTTGTAAAATGATACAAGCCACTCACAATGGCTGGCTCAGGTTATTCCTAGAAATATTTGACCCCTTTTTGATGGTTCTTGTGAGAACCTGTTGATTATTTGAGGTTTGATCATAATTAAATTATTGTTGGAATCACCGCTGAAAATTGCCGTAGTCAAAAGTTATATATTACCAAAAAGGTACAGCTGATATATACCACATGAATAATTTGAAAAAGGACATAACTAAAAACATAATATGGGAGCGCGCGGAAGAAATGATGATTTGGCGACTTTAAAAACAAACCCAAGAAAAAATACCTAAGGGGCTGTTTGGATTATGGTAGGAATTTGGGGAATTTCATCTTCCTACCATAAATTTATTATAAACAATCTAAACTCTTTACAAAATTACACACTTCTCAATATATTTATTCCTAGGAATTTCAACTTCCTCAAATTCTCCAAATTCCTAAGCGATCCAAACGGCCCCTAAATATTTTTTAAGTCACAAGCTGATAGGCATTAATTATACAATCACAGTTTACAGGGACCCGGATCCCGTGCCGCGTGACACGGTGCAACACATCCATTCTAACCGTCCGATCTGATATCAACGGTTGATCTTTTTCAGACCTATCAATCTGGTATTATTCACAGGACACCCATTATAGATCAGATGGTTGGAATATTGGTGTGCTGCACCGTGCTGCGTGGCACCAGATCTAAATTTCAGTTTACAGACATCTCCGAAATCTGCTTCAGCGAAATGAGAATTTGTGTTCGCACAGTGAGACGCCCCATCATCAGTCTGCAGTCACTCTGCCTACATTAAGTCGTATGTTCAAAAACATTGTTAATTAGCACATGCAAATAAACACTATGTTACAACATTAGACGCCACTATTACAATGTTGCTAAAACCTTCTCTAATCTCTCATACAACAGTATGTACTCAATACTTTATTTTATATGCATCAACTACCTCTTTATCACAATAATTTACCATAAATAAACAAATGTCAACAAATGCTAGAATTCATATTGTGAAATTTAATTACTATGATAACTTTTAAGAATTTCTTATAAATTACATATCTTATAAATAAATATTATAAATACCAAATATGTGATCACGTACTACACTTATCCTAATTTAAGAAAATAGCCATATCTTGTTATAGTGGAAAAGGACTACCAAATTTGAGTAAATAAGGCCGCATGTTTGAAACTCGGGTTGGAAACTTATTTTGTGAATTTTTTTAATTTCGATAAATTAGAGGACTTGAACCCCTATTTATCTTAAAAAATTCTAATTATGAAAAAAGATACATAAGAGGCATGATAAAGAGATTATTTTTTTGGCGGGGAAACAATGTCCTATAATTAATTAAGGGAGAGTTATGTACGTAAAGGAAAGCTTATTTATCTTAAAAAATTCTAATTATGAAAAAAGATACATAAGAGGCATGATAAAGAGATTATTTTTTTGGCGGGGAAACAATGTCCTATAATTAATTAAGGGAGAGTTATGTACGTAAAGGAAAGCTTATAATTAATTTATCATCTAACAGGATGGAAGTGGTGTGATATGCTTTTAATCACTTAGTTAGTTGGCAAGATGATAATGCTATTTAATCATTGATTTTATGCTTCATTGATGTTTTCAATTATGGCCAATCGGATTGAAGTGCGTGGAATTCTTTTATTCTACTGTGAAAGAGAACAAAAAAGCTCATTTGGTTATGATAATTGTCGGTTCATAAGCCTGTGCTTACACACTAGCTAGCTAGTATAGTTCCATCATGAAATCTACCTCTTTGTACCTAGGTTTAGTGGGCTAATATGATAGTGTTGATGTTGTCTTGCAAAATATACCGTACGTTAATTCTTGTTCACAAAATTAAATTAGACAGTGGTACGCATTACGAAAGGACAACGTAAATAAATAAGAGAGGATTTTAAAGAAGTTATCACATCGATCTATGGGTAACTAATTGATTATGGCCCATGGTCCGCTGCCAATGGTTTCATGTTCAGCGCCCTTATGTATCTCCTGTAGTCAAAGGTTTAAATAGCGGATAGCGGATTCGTAGCGGACGAGCTAATATCATAGCGGATAGCGGATAGCGGATATTTAGCGGCCGCTATCGGACCATAGCGGATTTGTACATACAAGTGTATTTTGAAGGTCTAGTTTAGTCTAAAATAAAAAATTAAAATATTTTCAAGCAACTAATTAACGCTTACTAAAATTATATTTGTTTTCTATGCATATTTGACCATTAAATTTTAAGAATTTGAAAATGTTCAAAGCATAAAAATTGTGGCCAGTTTTGTAAACTTTCCATACAACTTTAAATCATGTCAATCGAAGTTTGTATGCGAAAGTTATCCCCAAAATACTACTGCTATATCAGCAAATTATAAACTGCACCGCTATTTCCGCTATTATACCGCTATATCACCCGCTATTTTCCGCTATTTCACCGCTATATCCCGCTATCGGTCGCGCTATCGGACGGGCCGCTAAATTTATAGCGTTGTAGCGGTGTACCAAATAGCACCGCTATAGCGCCGCTATTGCGGCCGCTATGGCCGCTATTTTAACCTTTGCCTGTAGTTGTTCAATGTTTTATTCCCCTTCCTGTACCTTGTTAGCATGCATGATCCCTTCTTATAACTACACCTTGTTACTATAATTCCTTCGGCTCCGTTTGGATGGTGTGGGAATAAGAGTAATAAGGAAATAAGTATTGGGAAGTGTGTAACTTTGTGAAGAGTTTGGATTTTTATAATAAATTTGAGAGTAGGAAGAATCTATTCTCTCACTTAGGGCTGTATAACGGACGAGTTTATAATTTTTTTATCAATATTTCAACCCAACCCAATTATACCGGGTTAAATTTTTTCTTTAGTTGACCCACCCGTAATCCAACCCAACCCATATAAATTTTTATCTACGGATTTTACGGGTTAAATGGGTTATAATTTTATAGGTGAATAATTTTCAATTAATATAACACATGAAAAATTGAAAATTATAAACTATTTACCTTATGATTTTGTTGTGAATAAAAAAAAACTGAGGGATGAAATCATAAATGTAAAGAAAAATAATGTTATCGTACAGTGTACCGCGGCTGTCAGGTGCTAGAACGGTTACATAACTAGTTAGGCTTTTGTAAAGATGCATATTGTTAAACAATAAAAAAAAAATACATTTGATAGCCATTTTACTCTCTCTAATTTACTATATAGCGACTTCGTACATAAAGTCAGGAGACGAGGCGTTTACTGTAATTCCAATTCCTCGTTTACATAAAGGCGATCGAGGCGTTTACTGTAATTCCAATTCCTCGTTTACATATAGATTAATAAATACAATTTGTGTCTGTGCCAGAAGATGAGGTGTCATTTACATAAAGGCGTCGTATATAGATAATGTTTATGTGATACAGACATACAGTACAGATCAGATCGATCATATGTATAAAAATAAACGGGTCGGGTTAGTCCCGAAGTATTAAACAAAAAAATATGATCCAAGTCAGTTGTACCGGTTAGTAAAATTAAAATTCGAACCAATCTAAATTATACTTGAACCCGTTAGAATACGAATCGGGTTGAAAGAATTAAACGGATCGGACGAGTTTTAAATTTCCTTGTACAGCCCTCACTCATCCAAACACAACTCATGATTAAAAGCTGCATGGATAGTATGACTGTATGAGATTGAATGACTGATAATGTACAACACATTATATTAATATTGTTGGAAATACTCAAGTAATCAACTCAATTCACAATGATCACAGACAGAACAAAGAGAAAATTTTTGTGGTGTGTAAATCTTGCTACACCATTTTCTGTTTTCTTTCATTACTTTATACTACTATTACATAGAAAGAAATATATTTCCTAATACAATACTGTCTAGAATAACAATTGCTTTCTTATTTTCTAATTGCCATAAAACTAAAACATAACATATACGAATTAAGAAACAAATATTACCAAATACTAGTACTTAACAAAAAATAACTTTCTATGTGTGTATGCTATTGCTTTAACAAATTCGTGTCAATATGCCGACACTACTAGCTTACCATAACAAATATTTTGTTGAGGATGTGGACTTATCGAGACTTTTTTTTTAAACTAAAAATATCAAAAGGCATACTTGCTTCATTGAACGAGCGACAACAAGTTATACTATAGACTTAATCACCAAAGGATCTGAAGCAAGGTATGCTAGATAATATACGAAACCTAGGATTAGAGCCCATTGAAGTATATGTGTTTGGATAGACCGAGAATATGAAATAAGAATAAGAAATTTCGGTTTGCGTGCTTATTTTTATTTTTGTGCAATCCAAACAACACAAGAATAAAAAATTTGGCCTCTTATTCCTATACTAACAAAACTATGATATAAGAATTAATAAAGAATTTATATAAGCACGCAAACCGAAATTCTTTATTCTTATTCTCTATTCCAGGCCTATCCAAACACAACAGACTTGCTCAAACAAACCTACAAAATATAAAAAGCAAACCAATCCAACTTAAACCTCTCGTGCTCAAATTTTTAAGGGAAAGTTATGTTATAAAGCATTTTACTAGTGGAATTTCATATGCGTGCTAACTTTGACGCACAAGACACTATGCCATTTTATCTTTTTATCACCGGTTAATTATCTATATGTAGCACCGATTGTCAAGCGGTGCTAGTAATAGATGGTGTTAAAGATAATTAAAAACTGATGTTAAAAACGCGCTAGAAATCATGGAAAAAAACAGTGCTAAAGATAAACCGAAATTTTTTTCGCCAACTCTTTAGCGCCGGTTTCTTTTTTTTTTTTTTTTTTTAAACATGTGTTAATATGGTGGTGCTAAAAATATTTTTTGGTGCAGTGAGAGTTACATACATTATGTGGCATTTATTAACCAAATAATTTACTTTCTTGTACAAGATTTATTTAACTAATGTAGTTGTGTATACTGCGTAAAATTAATTGTGTTGCATGAAATTTTTTTGAATGTTATGCAAAATTAATAGCAATATAAATGGAGAGAGGAGCCATGAAATAGGTACGCACTTAATTAGTTTTTCAAGTATTTTCAATACTACTAGGGATCCTTTTATATTTTTGGAAAAAGGAATATAATAGAATTTTGTTTTTAATTTGTTGAAAATTTATAAAGTTAAAAAATTACACTCGATTTTCTACTCTGTTTTGTAGTTTTTATCAAGAGAAAATATTGCTAAGTTAGCCGGCAACAGTGAATTTTCTTCACCATTAATTCAACCACTTTAGGTGCTATAGTTCATGTTAACAACTACTTTAAAAAAATAATAATAATTAGGATGGGATATTTTGAACATATTATTATCCTATAATAATATGTTCTTTTGATATGATAGCTTTCGAATTGGTTATTTACTAGCAATATTGGCCTTGTAGGATTATAGGATGATGTGGATATGTGGAGTCATCAAAATGCTTGCTGCAAATAAAGTTGGCGCTTCAAAGCAAATTGTTTCATTGTAATTTCACTTTTGTACTTCAATGGATGACCAGACTTTTGTTTAAAATAAATAAAGGCATTGCTACAAGTTCTGTTAATTCCTGTCCTATTATTCTTTATATAATATTATTTTATGTTGTTGACTCTTGTCTTTTGAGGTAGTTATAATATATACAAATTAAAGTAGTTCGGTTTGTCTACCATCTCCTCATTCTTCCATTAGGGATTATTTATTCTAATTTAGGGTTAGATATTCCCAATGGTTTTATAATACTCTAGCTTTGCCGCATGATTGTACTAGCTAAGCCTCCTATTGGGAACAGACTAATATATATCGACAAGCATTATTCAATCCAAAATGCGCCCTTAGAACACCATGCTATGTTAACATTATGTTTTAGAATTTAAAAAAGGACTAAAAAGAATGATGTAAACTCTGAATTGTGATCTGGTACCCATGTCACTGTCAATTGTATCCTACCACAAATCAAGTTCCCCATATCATGATGTGAAGAAGTTTTAATTTTTTTTCGATATACTAGATAGAGACTATATATCTAGTTGAGTTCTAGGGTAAAAACTGACTCGATATATAACTGGATTTTCCATGCGGGAAAAAAAAGTTGACCATGTAGAAAATGACGGAAATTGTACATATAAGGAGGCTATTCTGTAACGATTTGGTAAATAGTAATGGTTTTACCCAACGACATTACTGGTATACATAGCTATACCGCAGCAAAATTAAAAATTTTAATTTCAGAGGTTTTCCTTCACAACTTTGACACTTCAAGAAGCTTTAGGATATTATATATATATATATATATATATAGAGTTTAGCTACGGTGAGTCGCGACTCACGGACCCTCCGGTGAGTCGCGACCAAAACTCCTAGATCTAGATCAAAATGACCGATCCAAACCGTCAAATATGATCTCTCTATTGAAATCTCCATCTAGACCAAATTTTTCATTTTTTCGAAATTTTTAAGTATTTTTTTGAAATTTTAGAAAATCGTTAATCTAATTGGTTCTGAACCATTCAAAAACATCAGTTTTTAAAAATCCGAAAAAAATACTTAAAAATTTCGAAAAAATAAAAAATTTGGTTTGCATGGAGATTTCAATAAGAAGTGTTAGAAAGTGTGCTAATTTTCATTTTTATGCTAATTACCAATTAATTAACCAAGCAAACATAGCACACACAAGATCTAGTACACAAGCTATTCAAACACACGAGAAAAAGGGGAAATCGATACCTCCCGCGAAATCGTATTCGCGGGGCTCGACCAAGGCATGGGAATCGATGGCGTGCCTTCTCCACCGTCTCCACCACGTCTCGTAACCGCCCTCGAGTCCACCAAGGAGGATTAATCACGTTCTACAAGGTACGTGCTAGCATACCCAAAGAACAAGCCTAATCCCTATGGTTTTCTCTCTTGCATCAATCAACAACCTTGATTTAGTGGAGAGAAAATAGCTCAACACATGAGCAAAAGAGAGGGAGAGAAGAGGAAGGTGGCGGCCTAGAATGGGAGGAAGAGAGGAGAGAGAAAAGTCTAGGTGGAGGCTCTCATAAGTGGTCCTTATATAGAGCACAAAACCTAATTGACCTCTTGCATAATTACAACTATGCCATCCAACCTACCACCATAAATGGCTGCCACGAAATGGGCCTTTATGGGCCATTAAACCCCTTCATTTGGACCATTAATTCATATAATTAAGGTCCCTCAACTTTGCTCTTTAATTGGGCTATATATTTGCTATTTAAATAACGCCCAATTAATCAATATAACCATTTATATTGATAAGTGTTGAACTAAATTAATTATTAACTCATTAATAATTATTTTAGGATTAGTTAATGCATTAATTTATTTCTATATGATCCATTGACTTAATTAATTATAACGGTTCGCAACGGTATATAATTAATTAATCAATCTTATCATATTTCCACAGAACCTACTGCTGTGAATAAATAAATAATGCACTGTGTGATTAATGTCCTATTTGTGTGACCCTTTGAGGATTTATGCTATGTTGGCCATTGAATTAAATCGTTATTTAATTCCAATAATCATAAGCGGTATCTAGCAACACGTTATGACTCCCAATTCGCATAAATAGTGTACTGCTACAATATTTCAATCCTGCATAAGAGAATAAATATGTTTCTCTATTTTGATTCTTATGTCGCACGATATCATCGTATAATCCAAGATAGGAATGTGTCATTCTTGCAGATTATACGTTTCTTGATCTAAGGATAATTGTATAAAGTTGCATGCAAACAATCTATCTCCATCAAGGGGCCCAAACAGATATCGTCACTCACTAAGTGAATTAATGAGGGACATACGGTTTTCTTGATGATTAACTTTTCCCCGCACAATTCAAGAGAACATAAATAAAGTCCGTATAGCAGCCCTTATCGGGAATCAGCGGTAGACAGTATTTATTGAACCTATCCTCATGTGGAAAAGATAAACATCTCAAACTTAGAACCAAAATCACAACGAAATAAACAATGACACATAACACAATCCATATGTTTATTTCGATGGGTCAAGTCCTGTGCTATGTTCCATAACATACACATATGCAACTAAGTTGGTAACTCTTTACCTATGATTAGTAGAACTTAATCATCACTTAACTTGCATACTAATCTTTTATGATAATTAATGTTCCTTGTTAATTATCAAGATTATGGACCGTTTAGATTTATTATTGTCATTCTAAAGAATGATCAACAGAGATCTACAATTCAGATCCTCAACCTGAATGATCTGTCAATAATAAACCTAGGAACAGATG
>JAMFTS010001181.1:0-27266 GCA_028095005.1 Rhynchospora pubera | reverse complement strand
AAGAATACAAGGATTCTCCTTTCATACAATATCTTAATTCTATTCTATAGAATGATCAATCAAATTTGGGATTCTATCCTATTCTATCCTATATCTCTCTATTATTATCTACATGTGTTAAATAATATGTATTTGCATATTCTGACTAGCTGTTGTTTTGAAAAACAAAGCATAAGATTTGAGTTTAGGAGAAAAGGGCCTTCCTTGGATTTGAACCGATAACTTTTGGTTTCGCAAATCTTTTTCTATAATTTGAAAATACAATATAGGGAAAGGGCTAGTATGATTTCCAAGAATGAGAGCTAAGGTTATTGTCTAAGTCTATCTATCGTTGACCTTTCTCTAGAATAGAATCGGCTGAATAAATCTAAGAGACGATGGTTTACCTTGCAACGAATATCACTTTATCCGTCAATTATTTTTTGAATTTGCATCATCAGATGGATTTTGACTACATAAACTGATCGAATACCTCCGAGAAGAAGTATTCTCTGTACTACATCATTTGCTATGATGGTAGATAGGACTTATTAGGTAGGAGTAGGATAGTTCTTTTTCTTAGATCTAGATCTTTAGACAAACTCAAAATAAAGGGATTCCAATACTTAAGATATCCAACTCATTCCCAAATCTTCTGTAACTAGTAGATTTGATCCACCTTTTTTCAAAAAAGGTAGATCAAATTCTTAAGATAAAATAAATCGTAAAACAGATTTGGAATACTAAAAGCTTGTATCACAGTTTTTCGTTTTTCTTTGTTTTTTTTATCATCCTTTGAATTTCATGTTCAAAAAGGAGTATTAAGGACCTCGGGATAGAAGTGGAAAAGTTTTTTTTAGGAAGTCAGTCGTCTTAAGTTGATGAAAAATCGAGTTAGAGAGGTCTATCTAAATCTCTGATTTTAAGAGACCTTTTTAAGGGACAGTCATCTATGTGAGAGATTCTCGCCTAAATAAAATTTTAGATGTTCCATATCAACGTTTCGAAGGAAAAAAGTGAAATATTTTTCATGGGAATTTCTATCGATAGTCATTTTCTTATGTGAGCCCGTTTGGTTCATGCGTTAGAGCATCGCATTACAAATGCGATGGTCATCGGTTCGACACCGAGAACGGGCTTTTTTCTCTATAGATTCTCTAGAATTGAGAATTTCTCGCTTTCTCCAAAAACAAAAAAAGGAAAAGAAAATGTTCGATTTCTTTTTTGTCCCTTTTTTATCTTTATACACAACTATCCTATATAGTTCTATAGGTATATTATACAAGTGATTTCAAAGCCTCTTTGATATATTGAGCACTTTCGTTTTGATGTATGGAAGTGAAGATATTCAATCAAACTCTTGATATATTTTTACTTGACAACAATAATTATTATCAAGATAATTAATAATCTCTACTAGGTTTGAATCAAAATGGGAATGGGGCGTCGCCAAGCGGTAAGGCAACGGGTTTTGGTCCCGTTATTGCGAAGGTTCGAATCCTTCCGTCCCAAGTTTTTTTCTTTTATGAAGTGAAAAACCGGATTACATTTTCTTCATATTATATGAATTATCAAGATAATTAATAATCTAAAAAATATAATAAGCTAATTATCTACTCTACTTCATTTGACTCAAAATTGTTTTACTAAACATTGTAAATATGACCATATCAATATATGTGATATTGTCATATTGACATCTTGAAATAGAATATTTTTGAATATTCACAATGCTATTTTTTGGATTGAAGGATTATTTTATCATTCTATATTTAGAAGACTCCATAATTTTGATAGAATTTGTCGGATCACTTGACACTGATAGAAAACATCATTAGAATAACTTAATGTAACCGACGACTATTTCGATAGGAAGTAGTAAAGGGAGGGAGTATCCTTAATTTTTGATTGATTTTTTCGAGAACCGTACGAATTTCGAGAATCGTACCAAAGTTATAGCCCTTGGTACACGTCATAATCTGATCTTGAATTGGGAGTTGACTATGATTCAAGGATTCAAAACATCTCCTTTTTTTACCTAAAGGAAAAGAAACTAAGCAGAATTTAGCAGTAGGATATTCCCTTTTCCATGGTAAAAATTGATAGAAAAAAAGCCCGCTATAGGAATTGAACCGATAACTATCGTATTACAAATGCGATGCTCTAACCACTGAGCTAAGTGGGCTAATAATAACAATGTTTCAAAATGCTATTTTTTGGATTGATTCATAATTTTGAGAATCGAAATTCTCACTAAAAGCCCATTTTGTTTCTAAATGAAAAAAGTACTAAACATTGGTCAATATGACAATATCAATATATGTGATATTGTCATATTGACATCTTGACAATAGAATATTTTTTAATATTCATTTTGGATTGAAGGATTATTTTATCATTCTATATTTAGAAGACTCCATAATTTTGATAGAATTTGTCGGATCACTTGACAATGATAGAAAACATCATTAGAATAACTTAATGTAACCGACGACTATTTCGATAGGAAATAGTAAAGGGAGGGGGTATCCTTAATTTTTGATTCAAAATGCTATTTTTATGGATTGATTCATAATTTTGAGAATCGAAATTCTCACTAAAAGCCCATTTTGTTTCTAAATGAAAAAGAAATTGATTTACTACGACTTACTAAAAAATTTGTTTAGTAAACATAGTTTTACAAAACTACTTGACAAAAAAGATGTCATATATCAATATATTTATATTGTCATATGACATCTTTTTTTATCCTAAATCCTGTAAAAAAAGAAAAAAAAGCCCGCTATCGGAATTGAACCGATGACTATCGTATTACAAATGCGATGCTCTAACCACTGAGCTAAGTGGGCTAATATTAACAATGTTTTTTTTTTGATTCAAAATGCTATTTTTATGGATTGATTCATAATTTTGAGAATCGAAATTCTCACTAAAAGACAATTTTTTTACTCAATGTTACTCAAAATTGTTTTACTAAACATTGGTCAATATGACCATATCAATATATGTGATATGGTCATATTGACATCTTGAAATAGAATATTTTTGAATATTCACAATGCTATTTTTTGGATTGAATGATTATTTTATCATTCTATATTTAGAAGACTCCATAATTTTGAGTCGACATCTAGAATTTTCGGGTAATTTGACACTGATAGAAAAGGTACATATAATAAGCTAATGTAACGGACGACTATTTCGATAGGAAGTAGTAAAGGGAGGGAGTATCCTTAATTTTTGATTGATTTTTTTGAGAACCGTACGAATTTCGAGAATCGTACCAAAGTTATAGCCCTTGGTACACGTCATAATCTGATCTTGAAGCATTAGAATAATAGTTGATCATTCTAATAACCAATCCCTTGGTTACAGCATTCATTCTGTCTTACTCTATAAAAAAAAAATTAATAATCTCTACTAGGTTTGAATCAAAATGGGAAGGGGACGTCGCCAATGCGGTAAGGCAACGGGTTTTGGTCCCGTTATTGTGAAGGTTCGAATCCTTCCGTCCCACGTATTTTTCTTTTATGAAGTGAAAAACCGGATTACATTTTCTTCATATTATATGAAGAAGAATTTGTTAAAGCGAAAGTTCAATTCTGAAATGAAGTGCATTCTAAGAACTGATTTATTTCAATGAAATAAAAAGAAAAATCTTAGTAAAATACCACATTCATTTTTCCAAACCAGCCAAACCAGAAAGAACTGTTGAATTTATCGAAATTATTCAGGATATGTTTGTACTTAATAAGAGAATTAGTCTCTTAGATTCAAAGAAAGGCCTTTTTATTCTAGGTTTCAAAACCTAATTACTATATTCTGAATTAGTACGAATATATTTTTATTCTTCAATAATATAGTAAATAAATAAAGAAAAAAGGGTAATTCAAAAAAAAAAGAAATGAGTAGACAGTTGATGTGTAGACTAAAGAATAGGCAATGAGTTTTGAATTTTGTCAGCGGTATGGAAACTTTGAATTCTAACTAGAATTCGACAAAAAAAATAGAGTCCAAAGAAATAGGAATCTTTGGTGTCTATTTTTTTGATCTTATATATTATCGACTTCAAATATTATGAAGTTTCACTTCCATTTAATATCATGGTGTTAATTTAAGATAAAGGTTGAGCAAAAATTTGTATAATTGATCTACTTGCATGTTACTGCCGTATTCTCATTTTCGAATTGATCAAAAAATTCTTGATCTTTTTTGAAGTAAAAGAAAGATGATATGTATCAAAAAAATATGTTCCTATAGAAATATAGGATATATTTTGTTTTATTTTATCTCAGTGATTTTCTTTTTAAGAACGAAAAAAAAGTTTTCAGTTAAGGTTAAGTGAATACAATTTTGATCTATATCTATGATTTCTTATATGAAATTTTTCATTTCATAAAAAAAAGATTAATTGAAAGTATAGGAATAAAATCTCTACAGAAAAAAGAGAGAGCCTCAACTCTCAATCCAAAAAATCTAGATGCAAAAAATCCCTATGGTGATACAACGTCTTTTTTTGAGTATTTTCCTTTAGTTGATCTTGTTTTGTTTATCCTTTAGTGTAGTTTTCATTTCGATTTATTGTATAAAATGAAATTCTCATAAAAAATAAAAGAAAAAAGGAGGAATCTTTATGTCTCGTTATCGAGGACCTCGTTTCAAAAAAATACGTCGTCTGCGAACTTTACCAGGACTAATTCAAAAAAAAAAATATCAATTCCAATTTGATCCTAAAAAAGAATCAATTACTTTTAGTAAAAAAAAAAAACAATATGGTACTCGCTTAGAAGAAAAACAGAAATTACGTTTTCATTATGGTTTGACAGAACGACAATTAGTTCGATATATGCATATCGCTGGAAAAAGCAAGGGATCCACAGGTCAAGTTTTGTTACAACTACTTGAAATGCGTTTGGATAATATCCTTTTTAGATTGGGTATGGCTCCAACTATTCCTGGAGCTAGGCAATTGGTGAACCATAGACACATTTTAGTTAATGGTCATATAGTTGATATACCAAGTTATCGTTGCAAACCCAGAGATATTATTACTACAAAAGATAATGAAACATCTTTTGACCTGATTCAAAAATCTATTAAGTCATCTAAAAAAAATACATTACCAAAACATTTGACTATTTCAAAAAACAATGAAGGACGAGTACATCAAATAATAGATAGGAAAGAAATCGGTTTGCGAATAAACGAGTTTTTAGTCGTAGAATACTATTCTCGTCAGATTTGAACCTAAGCAAATAAGAATTCATAAAATTTTTCCTTTTTCGCCGAACTAAAACGAAATGAATTAAATCCTGAATTCCTATTTTTTTTTCTTTTTAGAGGGAAAAAAGAACCATTGTGGAACTGATCAAAGATATCCTATTCCACATGCGTTTGGATCATAATAGTCAAATCGTTCTGGGTTATCTCTAGGGCAATATATGTCATAATCGTATACACGTGGGGGATATAGTACTGATCGAAATCAGTGATTCTGATTCAAATTCAAAGACTAGGTAGGATCAAAAAACTACAGAGGATTTTCAAGTGGAGGAAGATTCCGATCCTTCTGAATTGTTGTTCGATACGGAAACTAGAAATCAAAAAAGCAATGATCTTCCTCAATAAGCGGATCATAAGGAACATATGATCAAAAGAAAAAAAAAACAAAGAAATTGAAATATAGATATATACGAATATAAAATTCAAATCGAGACATCCTTTCTATGACAGATCTTAATTTACCTTCTATTTTTGTACCTTTAATAGGCCTCGTTTTTCCGGCATTTTCAATTATTTTTTTCTTTTTTTATGTACAAAAAAATAATATTGTATAGAGCCTAGATCTACCGAGTATAGTTAATTTAAGGTGGATCAGCGAATATTTTGAATAAATAGGAAAGAAAACTACCAATTACTCTACATAATTTAGAGTAATTGGTAGTTTTCAAAGAGTGCTAATATCTATTCTATCTAATCAATTCGAAATGCTGGTTGATAAAAGTTTCTTGAGGCTCAAGAAAAAGAAAGTCAATTTTGGGTTATTATCTGAATTTCAATCGAATGCAACTGGATCTAGTATAGTATGAATATGAATTGGCGATCAAAAGATATATGGATAGAATTTCTAAGGGGGTCTCGAAAAACAAGTAATTTTTTTTGGTCTTTTATCCTTTTTTTAGGTTCACTAGGATTCTTAGTGGTTGGAACTTCCAGTTATCTTGATAAAAATCTCATATCCGTATTTCCATCTCAAGAAATCCTTTTTTTTCCCCAAGGAATCGTAATGTCTTTCTACGGGATTGCAGGTCTATTCATGAGTTCTTACTTGTGGTGCATAATTTTTTGGAATGTAGGTAATGGTTATGACCAATTTAATAGAAAAAAAGGAATAGTTTGTATTTTTCGTTGGGGATTCCCTGGATTAAATCGTCGCATCTTTCTTCGCTTCCTTATGAAAGATATTCAATCAATCAGAATTGAGGATAAAGAGGGCTTTTATTCGCGTCGTGTACTTTATATGGAAATCAGGGGTCAAGGGTCTATTCCCTTGACTCGTACGGATGAGAATTTCTTGACGCCGCGCGAGATTGAACAAAAAGCTGTCGAATTGGCCTATTTTTTGTGTGTACCTATTGAAGTATTTTGAAATGAATTGCAAAATTCAAAGTTTTCTCAGACAGAAGAGAAGGAATTCACGGATTCAATTTTGAATCCAATTGAAGTCTTTTCTAAATGTTCATTTGAACAAAACATATTCCATTCTTCGATTTTCGTTTCCCTTGTTTCCCCGATTCACACCGAATAAAACACACATAGAATAAAATAAAAAAAAGTAGAACATAGAAAAAGAGAAATACGTATATGAAATTACAATGAATATTACTATAAGAAATTCGAATAAGTAGATTCGAATTTAATAATCAATTCAGAAAAGAAGAAATTTTTGGTATACTATTTTTTATATATCCAGATATAGCTCGTATACGTAGGTGTGGGTTCCAACCCCATCCTGGTATACTAGAAAATTGCTACTAGAAAAAAAGTAGAACTAATAAATTGATGAAGTAGAGAACAGGATTTTCGTGAGAAATCCTGTGAGGTACAAGATTTTGAATTGATATCTTGGTTTTCTTAGTTTTGGCTATACAGCATGGTGAAAGACTTCGAAACAGTAAAAAAAAAAAAGAACCTTTATTCTATTTCTATACTCTTTCTAGATCTTCAAAATCTAAAAACTAATTTAGAATCGAAAGAAAATAAGAATAGATCCCTAGATTCTATACCGTGCTTGTTAGAAAACTCGTGTTTCCTTCAATCAAAGAAATCAATATCCTTTAGAGTCATTGGATAAAGGAGGTTGATTAAGTATTTCATTTACAAATCCAAAATGAAAAAAAAGAAAACATTGTCTTCTCTCCCATATTTTGCATCTATAGCATTTTTGCCCTGGTCAGTCTTTCTTGCATTTCAAAAATGTTTGGAACTTCTGATTAGTAATTGGTGGAATACTAGTCAATCCGAAACTCTCTTGAATAGAATTCAAGAGAAACATGTTCTAGAAAGATTCATAGAATTCGAAGACCTTTTTCTGTTAGAAGAAATGGACTTGGAAACATATATAAAAAAACTCCATATAGGAATCCACAAGGAAACGATCCAATTAGTTAAAACATGCAATGAATATAATCTGCATATCCTTTTGCATTTTTCAACAAATATAATCTGTTTCAGTATTTTAAGTGGTTATTTTATTCTGGGTAATGAGGAACTTATCATTCTTAATTCATGGGGTCAAGAATTCCTATCTAACTTAAGTGACACAATAAAAGCTTTCTCAATTCTTTTAGTTACTGATTTAGGAATTGGATTTCATTCAACTCACGGTTGGGAACTCCTAATTGGCTCGGTCTACAACGATTTTGGGTTGGCATATAAGGATCAGATTATATTTGGTCTTGTTTCTACTTTTCCAGTTATTTTAGATACTATTGTGAAATATTGGATCTTCCATTATTTAAATCGTGTATCTCCTTCGCTTGTAGTAATTTATCATTCAATGAATGAATGAAGAACTTATTTGATTTCTTATATCAATTCCATAAGAACCCTTTTGCTTTCTAAAATAAAAAGGATCATTTTCAATCTTAATGACTTTTTGATATTTTTACCTGTTCAAGATATTAGTCCTATATTGGAATAGGACTATTCCAGTACAATGACAACAGATTTTTGATAGGGAACTATACTAGTTCCCTATCTAATTTATTGTAAAAATTCTAGGATTTAGAATTGGCCATGCAAAATAGAAATCCTTTTTGTTGGGTAAAAAAACAAATGGCTCGATCCATTTATGTTTCTGTATCGATCATGATATATGTACTAAGCCAGGTATCTATCTCAAATGCATATCCCATTTTTGCACAAAAGGGTTATGAAAATCCGCGAGAAACAACTGGACGAATTGTATGTGCCAATTGTCACTTAGCTAATAAGCCCGTGGAGATTGAAGTTCCGCAAGCTGTGCTTCCTGATACTGTATTTGAAGCCATTGTTCGAATTCCTTATGATATGCAATTGAAACAAGTTCTTTCTAATGGTAAAAAAGGGGGTTTGAATGTGGGTGCTGTTCTTATTTTACCCGAGGGGTTTGAGCTAGCTCCAACTGATCGTATTTCTCCTGAGTTGAAAGAAAAGATAGGAAATTTGTCTTTTCAGAGTTATCATCCCAATAAGAAAAATATTATTGTAATAGGTCCTGTTCCTGGTCAGAAATATAGGGAAATTGTCTTTCCCATTCTTTCCCCTGACCCTTCTACGAAGAAAGACATTCACTTCTTAAAATATCCCATATATGTAGGTGGGAACAGAGGGAGGGGTCAGATTTATCCTGACGGTAGCAAGAGTAACAACACAGTCTATAATGCTACATCAGCAGGTATAGTAAGCAAAATAGTACGTAAAGAGAAGGGTGGTTATGAAATAACCACAGTTGATGCGTCAGAGGGACGTCAATCGGTTGATATTATACCTCCGGGGCCAGAACTTCTTGTTTCAGAGGGTGAATCCATCAAGCTTGATCAACCATTAACAAGCAATCCTAATGTAGGGGGTTTTGGTCAGGGAGATGCGGAAATAGTTCTTCAAGATCCATTACGCATCCAAGGCCTTTTGTTCTTTTTCACATCTGTTATTTTTGCACAAGTATTTTTAGTTCTGAAAAAGAAACAGTTTGAAAAAGTTCAATTGTATGAAATGAATTTTTAAATCCATAAATGGATGTTAATCCATTTAGTTGATTTCTTGTCGATCGATACAATTATGGATTATCCGAAAATCCTATAAATTCTTTTGCTTTCTCTCTCTTTTCTTTTATCCCTTAGTAAACATATTACTAAATACAAAAGAAGTGGTAAAGGTGGGAAAAATGAAAGAAACAAATACTTTTTTTGGGGGGGATTACTTGTCTTTCTAATCTTCGATTTTATCGACACAAGAAAAAAGATTTTGTACTCTTTTCTTGTGTCGTCTTGTATTGAAATAAGAATTCTTTGTTTACCGGTTTATTAAAACTTTTTGGTTTCGGTTCAGACAAAGTAGTGAACAAAGGAAAAAAGGGTTTCTGTTGGGAAGTAATTAATTGACAAAATAGAATTTATTCACTTCCTAAATACAATTCCATTTTTAATTTGAAGAAAAAAAATATTTTGACTGTTTTAGCGCAAAGTTGAACTGTATTTTGACGAATATCAAAATCCTTATTTGATTTAGGATCAGATCAAAGTTTTTTGATCCTACAATTTGATCAAAAAAGTAGTTTAGATTCAGGTTCTAGTAGTTTACTAAAAATGAATGAAAGAGTATCTCATCTATAGAAAGAAATGAATTTTTTCTATATTCAGAAAATCCAAATAATTTCTTATTTCTTGTTTCTTTCATACGAGTGAATATTGTGGGATGAAAAATAGAGATTATGAATCAACTAATAAATTAAGGTTGATCAAACATGATTAAGAATCAAAAAAATCAAAAGGTTTGAACCATTAGAACAACACATCCTTGCAGTTTTGATTTATGCAATAAATCAAAGTCTCCTTACCTTATAAGAGTAAGGACTTAGTGGGTCCTTTCCGCTCTAATCAAACAAAAGAGGGTAAGGACCCGCTAAGTTCTTACTTTTGAATGTGAAAAATCCGGTCCATCCTAGTAATTAAAAATTACTAGAGTGATGAGCCCAGTCCAGAATATGAACCGTAAAAGAAAACACCTATTAAACCTATCACAAGAATACCTGTTAAAGTACCTATTAGCCAAAGAGGAATCCTTCCAGTAGTATCGGCCATTTCTCCTACTTTCCTCCACATTTAATGTAGTCATGCTCGAGACAAAAACAGTCATGGATAATAATGACAGTCGTATCTTTCCGAACGAATGCAATAAAATAAAGAGAATTATTCTCTTTCAATTAAAGAAATAATTCGAAAATAAAACAGCAAGTACAAAAATGAGTAATAAACCCCAGTATAGACTGGTACGATTCAATTCCACATTTTGTTCATTCGGATTTGATTGTGTCATAGCTTTCTAATTGAAATTCATTTTATCGTTGGATGAACTGCATTGCTGATATTGACCCTAAAAAAAAAACGGTAGGTACAGCTAATCCGTGAACAGCTAACCATCGTACTGTAAAAATTGGATAGGTTCGATCTATAGTCATTGAAGGCCTCCTAAAAGGATCTACTAAATTCATCAAGTTGTTCTAAAGAATCAAAACGTCCGGTGATCAATGGAATCCCTTGTCGACTTTCCGTAAAATATTCGTTTGGCCGAGGACTCCCAAATACATCGTAAGCTAAACCCGTACTGACGAATAACCAACCCGCAATGAATAAGGAAGGTATAGTAATGCTATGAATAACCCAGTATCGAATACTGCTAATAATATCAGCAAAAGAACGTTCTCCTGTGCTTCCAGACATGCTGAGCTCCACAAATTTTTGTACATTCAAAAAAGGGAATTGATTCCGTAAAAGATAGGATCAAAAATAGATAAAACTATTATACTGCTATTTTTTCTATCTTTGTGAGATCGTCCATTTTGTACCAAAAGTTTATTTCGAGTATACCGAATCAGTATAGCTATCTCTCCTATGGCATAGCAACGCAGTTTCGACCGATACCGAAATGCTACATAATCCCTCTTTTCCTTATCTATCCATAACTTGATGTTATTCAATAGATCGATAGAGAATACTGCAAATTCTTAATTTGCTTTCCTTTATTAGCTTCTAAATGGGAAGTAAGTAAGAATCTTCGAAAAATCCAATTTGCAAGCTTAGCTTAACTAATTCAAGTGATTTTAGCAAATTCTATCTATTAATCAATTTGATTAAATTCGAAAAGATCAGTCTTAATGAATAAGAGAAAGAGGGCGAAAATACATAAGGATACAAGCAGATCTGATTTGATTGAACCATTTTGTCAATTTGACGATGAGAAAACGAAGAAGATTCAAAAAAAATAGAACATTTCAATATTTTTGAATAAATAGATTCTATTATTTATTAATAGAATTTTCTTCGCCTAGAGTTAATCAATAACAAAAAAAATGAATCTAATATATCAAATATCGATAGCAACGTCTTTTGCTACCAAAAGAGAATTGCTTCTTCTTTCAAATCGAAAATGATTGGATTTTCATTAACGGAAACCTATCTATTCTGTTATATTCCATTTTATACGTAAAAGTATAGGTGAATTCTCTTTTTTGGTTATAACTCTTATTTGAATCCTTTCATTTCAAAGAATTCATTGGTATGTTAGAATCAAAAAGAATCAAAAATAACTAAATAAGTAGAATTCAATAATTGAATAAATAGACAATTAATAAATCAAAAACGTAATACTAAATGAGATAAAGAAAGTACAATTTCGATTTGTGATGAATCATTGTTGCATTAGGTCGAACAGAAAGATTCTTTCTTGACCGAACTCAAAGTATTTAATGGAACTGAATTCTCTGAATTGATAGAATATAGAATGAGTCGAAAAGGATAAAAGAAATAACTCATCTTCAAATCGACTTCTTGACACGAAAAAAAGAAAAGAAATGAATGATTCAGAACTATATATATGCCCAGGCTACAATATGAAAATCATTTCAGGGATTTTCCCTTCTTTTGTCCGTGTCAACAAAAAATTCATGATGCCATGTGAATCGCTAGAAACATGTGAAGTGTATTATGGCTAACCCAATAACGAAAATTTCGTAAGGGGACTGAAGCAGGCTATCATGAAACAAAAGATCTTCTTTCTAAAGAAAGATTTGTTGGCTCGGAATCAAAGAATGAATCGATATCATATCTAATGAATCCATTTTTGAATAATTAAGTACTCTATTCCTTTAATTAGTATTATCGATAATGATCAAGAATTCATGAATTCTTGACTCATTTAATTGGAAATATTCCATTATAAAAACTACCATCGTATTTTGAACTTAGGTAAATACTTTATCAGTATATGGAGTAAAAAAACATAAAAAATTTGGCCTTTTATGCTTACTATAACTAGTTATTTCTGTTTTTTAATGGCTGTTTTAACGATAACCTTAGTTCTATTTATTGGTTTAAGAAAGATACGGCTTATTTAAAATAAATTGAATGCAAAATTCCGAAAAAATCTTTTTCGGGGATTTCGTGTATTCTATGGTTATTTCCGCAACCATTGCCAATTTTTTTCTTGGTTATTAAGATTCATAGATAATTCAGATTATTATTTAAAGATAGATCTTAACCTCTTTTTTTTATCTGCTCAAATCGAAATGATTGAAGTTTTTCTATTTGGAATTGTCTTAGGTCTAATTCCTATCACTTTGGCAGGATTATTTGTGACTGCATATTTACAATACAGACGTAGTGATCAGTTGGATCTTTGATTTTCCAAATTTTCTTTTTTTTATTAGTCTCTTTCCTACTGTAGGTCAAATTTCAGTTTGAATTTCACTTTGTTTTTATATAGACGAAATCACGCTCTGTAGGATTTGAACCTACGACATCGGGTTTTGGAGACCCGCGTTCTACCGAACTGAACTAAGAGCGCGTTTCAATCAAATCAAAAAAATCTTTTAGGATAGAAATCCTAACGCATTGCTTATACATATAGTATATGCAAATTAACGAATCCCTCTTCACTTCCTACAGGAGAAGTTATAGGTAGGGATGACAGGATTTGAACCTGTGACATTTTGTACCCAAAACAAACGCGCTACCAAGCTGCGCTACACCCCTTTTTGAACTTGTTCTAGAGTATCATTGTCTGTCTTCTTTTCCATATATATAGTCATTTTTTGATATCTATATCAAACTATATCAAAGTTTGTTGTCATTTATTATTTCTGGTTTCATATAATAAAAGAATAAAATATCTGAAACCTAATCGAACTTCTAGATAAAGAATTCCTATTTGAACAGTAATACTCATAAAAAGGGCTTCTTTCTTTTGTTTTTAGGCCGGGCAGAAAATTCTGATTGGTTCATCTTCCATAATCAATTTTAGAATTTTAGATAGGAATTCCGCGTAGGAAAAAAAAGAAAAATGAATACAAAAAATAGAGAATTACAGCATCTGACCATATATGGATTCCAATCAAGTAAAGAAAGAGAATTTGCAATGCAAGATATCAAAACATATCTCTCTGTGGCACCTGTAATAAGTACTCTATGGTTTGCTTCTTTAGCAGGTCTATTAATAGAAATTAATCGTTTATTCCCAGATGCTTTGTCATTCCCCTTTTTTTGATATTCAATTAAAAAATCATTAATATGTGAAGAAATAAAGGAGAATAGAATTCTGACGATTCTTTTTTCAAATCTTTAGATAGATAGGGGGATATAAAGAAAAAGCTCATTCAAAATGTACTGAATCAAAATCCAGTAAGTCCGCCCAAGATCACATTTAGGAAAAAGATGGAATTAATTAGTTTAGTGTAAGCTACATGAAATCATAGTATAAAAAGAAGAGACTGAAATAAGAAAGTTATGGGGGTTTCGAATAAAACGAGATACTTAGAAAGAGATTGTATTAATTTAATACAAGTAATAAATTACTTTATTAACACTCGAATAATACATATTGAATTGATTAGGTAATTGCCAAAAGATCTTTCGATTCGAAATGGAATAACTAATTAAGAATTCTTATTGATTTTATTCTTCTTTTTCGATTCAAAAACCGGAAATAGGAGAGTTAAAAAAACCAATCAAAATATATAAAGGAGATTCATGGCTAAAGGGAAAGATATAAGAGTCAGAGTTTTTTTGGAATGTACTAGTTGTGTTCAAAGAAGTGATAATAAAAAATCACTGGGTATTTCTAGATATATTACCCAAAAAAATCGTTCCAATACACCCAGTTTATTGGAACTGAGAAAATTCTGTCGCTATTGTAACAAACATACAACTCATAGGGAAATCAAGATATAGATCGAAGGAAACTAACATAATATCTTCGATCTTTGCAAGCAATACACGAAGTAAGAACTTCACCATATTACTATATTAGATAATAGTAAAGAATATCTATGAATCAAACTTAATCTCATTTTCGTATGGAGATTCTCTCATGAGTATAGATATATAATAGATGGATGAAATAATCAAATTATTTTTGAATGATATCTGATAGATGAATGAAATAATCAAATGATATATGAATCAAAACCTATTTTGGTTGGATCTTAAATGAATCAATAAATCGAATTTTCGAGATAAGGAATAAACCATGGATAAACTCCAGCAACCTATTCGTATTCATAAACCCAAGAAACCTCTTGGTAAATTCAAAAACTTTTTTCGTAAATCCAAACAACCTTTTCCTAAATCTCGTTTAGGAAAATTTGGTAAAGATATTCCTCTTCGTCAATACCTTATTCTTCGTCGTAAATTTGAATTTTGCCATAAATCTCCTAGATATTCTAAATATCGTAATCGTATTCGTAAGCAATTTTTTCGTAAACGTTTCTTCATTAGATCAAGGAGTCAAATCCATTATAAATATATAGGTGTAATTAGTCGATTTATTGGTTGGCAAGCAAAAATCATACCTAAAGAAGTTACTAAATTAACCTTAAGACAACAACGACTAATGACTAATGCTATAAAAAAAGCTCGTATTTTAGGTTTCTTACCTTTTGTTGCAAATGAGATATATGCTAGGAAACGCAGGCTAGAGATTTTAAAACGTCGTCTTGAAAATGAAGAAAAAAAAAAATCACAAAAAAATCGTGCTAAAACTGGACCAAGAACTCCTCGTCCTAACACTGGACCAAGAACTCCTCGTCCTAAAAATGAAACGGGAACTCCTCCTCCTAACACTGGACCAAGAACTCCTCGTCCTAAAAATGAAACGGGAACTACTCCTCCTAAAAATGAACCAAGGACTCCTCGTCCTAACACTGGACCAAGAACTACTCGTCCTAACACTGAACCGGGAACTCCTCCTCCTAACACTGGACCAAGAACTACTCGTCCTAACACTGAACCGGGAACTACTCGTCCTAAAAATGAAACGGGAACTCCTCGTCCGAAAAATGAAACGGGAACTCCTCGTCCGAAAAATGAAACGGGAACTCCTCGTCCGAAAAATGAAACGGGAACTCCTCCTCCTAACACTGGACCAAGAACTACTCGTCCGAAAAATGAAACGGGAACTCCTCGTCCGAAAAATGAAACGGGAACTCCTCCTCCTAACACTGGACCAAGAACTACTCGTCCTAACACTGAACCGGGAACTCCTCGTCCTAAAAATAAAACGGGAACTACTCGTCCGAAAACGGAACCAAGAACTACTCGTCCGAAAACGGAACCGGGAACTCCTTCTCCTAAAACCAGAAATCCATAAGCATACTTCCCAATTGACTTAAAATCCCAAATTGGAATTCAAGCTAAAATGTAGATTTTTTTTGAAAAAGTTTAGAAAGCTGGTTGGATTCTTGTATTTTAAAAAAAGGAAAAACAATCTTTTTATTGAGAGATGCTCTTAATTGCTACTATTTTTCTTTATCTCAATCGATTTTCCTTTTATATCTTCCCGGAGTTCATTCTCCGGGGAATCCTTTTTTCATCATTACTAATAGATTATTTTAGTATCTCCTCATTTACCTTATTAGGTTTAATAATTTTATAAGAAATCTTGGAAAGACCAATCTTATTTGATATTGCTATTTGTGAAAGTATTTTACGATTAAGAATCGATTGCTTCTTGTACAGATTGTGGATAAATTGAGAATAACTATCAAATATTTGGTTTTCACGAGTTACTGCATTTATTCGAGTGATCCACAAACGGCGAAAATATCTCTTTTTCCTTCCTCTATCTCGATAAGAGTAAAACAAAGCTCTTATTGTCTGTTGGTTAATCGTTCGAGTGTGTCTTGAATGAGCTCCTTTAAAACCTGATACAAGGGAACGATTTTTTTTTCGACGTCTTCGAGCTATATATCCTCGCCTTACTCTGGTCATTGAATTCCATTCAATTTGAATGAATAACTAATGAATTCGATTTCTTTTCTTTCAGTTATTCTTTTTTCCGCCTAGGGTCAATCAATAACAAAACGGATTACTCCAATATATCAGATATCGATTCCAATGGCTTTTGCTACTATAACCTTCCCAACCACGATTCTTGCTTTTCTCTTATTTGACCTTTCCATAAAGATAAAGAATTCTATATTAAACAACAAAATAGTGGGTTCCATCGTTTCTATGGTTACGCCTCGAACGGTGAGGTTCTCTCTATACGCCGGAGCTTTTTTTCCATTGATAATCATCATCAAAAGATTTTGTGAACTTGTATAGTTCATATTCTTTGGCTCTACCTATTCATTAGAAAGTAATAGCCCTTTTGACACTAAGAGTTATCCATACAGTGACGGCATTTAATTAGAAAAGTTGGCTAGGTAGCTAACCCTATGAGTCCGTTCTTTCAAAAGGGAGCATAACCTTTTTGCTTCTTCATAATGCTATCTCCTCCGCTTAATGGATAACCTTTTGCTACCAATGGAGAATTGCTTCTTCTTTCAAATTGAAAATGATTGGATTTTCACCAATGAAAACCATAAATTTTATAGAATATAAATGGTGGATGATATCATATACTTTTTGAAAATATCCTATTGATCAGTATAGGTCGTTGATACTGGAAAAATTCTCTCATCTGTTCAAAGTCATGATCTGAACGAGTCACACATACACCCTAGTACATACTCCTCGACGCTGAGGACATCCTTTAAGAGCGGGGGATTTCTTAACATTTTTTTTTGGCTTTCTTACGTTTTTAAGAAGTTGTTTAATAGTTGGCATATTGTATGTATATTTATACAGAATATAATTGTTTGGTTTAGATCGATCTTAACCAGATGTTAATTTCTATTAACATGAATATTCAATAGAATTCGACTTTGAAATAGATGGACACAAAATCATTCAGATCATTCAGGATCTTCTCTTATTTTCTTCTTTTTGTTTCTTGCGTATTATGCGATCGACAATACCATAAGCTTGGGCTTCTGTTGCGGACATATAAGTATCTCTTTCCATATCATTCTGGATCTCATTTATGGGTCTGCCTGTATTTTGTGAATACATATCCGCAATAACCTCACGAAGTCTAAACAGTTCTTCTGCTTCCAATTCTATTTCACGTGGAGTGCCTATAAAAGGGGCAGTCCGAGGTTGGTGAATCATAATCCTAGCGTGAGGCAATGCGAATCGTTTAGTCTTTGTTCCTCCAACCAAAATTAAAGATGCACCTGATGCAGCTAATCCCATACCTATTGTACGCACATCAACCCTACCTTGCACATGTTTTATAACATCATATAAAGCTATTGATGATAGTGCGCTTCCACCCGGAGAGTGTATATACAAAGAAATATCACGATCATCTTGTTGACTCAGATATAGTAACAGACCGATAACTTGATCGATCCAAACGCCCGTAATCTCTCTACATAGAAAAAGGATTTTGCTGTGAATAATAAGTGGGTAGTTTACGTAAACCCAATCTTTTTTTTTCTCCTTTGAAGACCACCAGTCGGTGGGGACTTTTGGTATACCAATTGGCATATTGTATGTATATTTATACAGAATATAATTGTTTGGTTTAGATCGATCTTAACCAGATGTTAATTTCTATTAACATGAATATTCAATAGAATTCGACTTTGAAATAGATGGACACAAAATCATTCAGATCATTCAGGATCTTCTCTTATTTTATTTTTTTTGTTTCTCCTTTATTATGCGATCGACAATACCATAATCTTGGGCTTCTGTTGCGGACATATAAGTATCTCTTTCCATATCATTCTGGATCTCATTTACGGGTCTGCCTGTATTTTCTGAATAAATATCCGCAATAACGTCACGAAGTTTAAACATTTCTTCTGCTTCCAATTCTATTGAACGTGGAGTGCCTACAAAACGGGAAGCCGAAGGTTGGTGAATCAAAACCCTAGTGTGAGGGAATGCGATTCGTTTACTCTTTGTCCCTCCGACCAAAATTAAAGATGCACCTGATGCAGCTAATCCCATACCTATTGTACGCACATTAGGTACCAAACTTTTGATAGTATCATAAATGCCTAGTGATGCTAGTGCCCCTCCACCCGGAGAGTTTATATACAAAGAAATATCATCATTATCTTTACCCAGATATAGTAAGAGAGCGATAATTTGATTGACGATAATGCCCGTAATCTCTCTAGTTAGAAAAACGATTTTGTCGTAATAAAGTCGTTGGTATAGGTCAATCCAACGACTTTTTTCCCTTTCAAAACGGCGAAAAGGTACTTTTGGTACGCCTATACTCATAAAATTTCATCAATTTATTTCTTTTCAAAAAGTACACTTGAATAAAAAAACGTGAAAATCCATGAATTCCTGCCTTCATTCCTTTTTCTTCTTTTTTTTCTACTTCTATTTGATCCATTGGAAGGATTTTTTGATAGAGTAAGACAGAATGAATGCTGGAACCAAGGGATTGATTATTTGAAAGAATGATCAAGAATTTCTAATTCTAATGCAATCTTCCCGTTGCGTATTGGTACTTATCGGGTATAGAATAGATCTGCTTCTCTTTGTTCTTACGAACGGAGTTGTTCCCTTATTTTGATTTTCAATGGGATGAAATCAAAATGAGCCCTTTCTGATACAGAATCTACTGCAAAAAGGTGAGGTACACAGTATATAGTCTTTTGAGTTTAATGCGATAAAATAAAGTGACATAGTTTCTATTTCTCTTAAGGGGTATTTCCATGGGTTTGCCTTGGTATCGTGTTCATACTGTCGTATTGAATGATCCCGGTCGATTGCTTTCTGTTCATATAATGCACACAGCTCTAGTTGCTGGTTGGGCCGGTTCGATGGCTTTATACGAATTAGCGGTTTTTGATCCCTCTGATCCCGTTCTTGATCCAATGTGGAGACAGGGCATGTTCGTTATACCTTTCATGACTCGTTTAGGAATAACCAATTCATGGGGTGGTTGGAATATTTCAGGAGGAACTGTAACAAATCCAGGTATTTGGAGTTATGAAGGTGTTGCAGCGGGACATATAGTATTTTCTGGTTTGTGCTTCTTGGCAGCTATCTGGCATTGGGTATATTGGGACTTAGAAGTATTCTGTGATGAACGTACAGGAAAACCTTCTTTAGATTTGCCCAAGATTTTTGGAATTCATTTATTTCTCTCAGGTGTAGCTTGCTTTGGCTTTGGCGCATTTCATGTAACAGGATTGTACGGTCCTGGAATATGGGTGTCCGATCCTTATGGACTAACTGGAAAAGTGCAAGCTGTAAATCCAGCTTGGGGTGTGGATGGTTTTGATCCTTTTATTCCAGGAGGAATAGCCTCTCATCATATTGCAGCGGGTACGTTAGGCATATTAGCAGGTTTATTCCATTTGAGTGTCCGCCCGCCTCAACGTCTATACAAAGGATTACGTATGGGCAATATTGAAACAGTACTCTCCAGTAGTATTGCTGCTGTTTTTTTTGCAGCTTTTGTTGTTGCAGGAACCATGTGGTATGGTTCAGCAACTACCCCAATCGAATTATTTGGTCCTACTCGTTATCAATGGGACCAGGGATACTTTCAACAGGAAATATATCGAAGAGTTAGCGCTGGGCTAGCCGAAAATCTGAGTTTATCAGAAGCTTGGTCTCAAATTCCTGAGAAATTAGCTTTTTATGATTACATTGGTAATAATCCGGCAAAAGGAGGATTATTTAGAGCAGGTTCAATGGATAACGGAGATGGAATAGCAGTTGGATGGTTAGGGCACCCCCTTTTTAGAGATAAAGAAGGTCGAGAGCTTTTTGTACGTCGTATGCCTACTTTTTTTGAAACATTTCCGGTAGTTTTGGTAGATGACGACGGGATTGTGAGGGCCGATGTTCCTTTTAGAAGGGCAGAATCAAAATATAGTGTTGAACAAGTAGGTGTAACTGTTGAGTTCTATGGTGGTGAACTTAATGGAGTCAGTTATTCAGATCCTGCTACTGTTAAAAAATATGCTAGACGTGCCCAATTAGGTGAGATTTTTGAATTAGATCGAGCTACTTTGAAATCTGACGGTGTTTTTCGCAGTAGTCCAAGGGGTTGGTTTACTTTTGGACATGCTACATTCGCGTTGCTTTTCTTTTTCGGACACATTTGGCATGGCGCTAGAACCTTGTTCAGAGATGTTTTTGCTGGTATTGATCCAGATTTGGATGTTCAAGTGGAATTCGGAACATTCCAAAAAGTTGGAGATCCAACTACAAAGAGACAAGCAGTTTGATACAGCATTATTGTAGTATATTTCTATCTTCTTTTTTTTGTTCATGAGATACAAAAAAAAGAAATCTTGACTTGAATCATCATCTTCTCTTTGATTCTTTTTCTTTATACGATAAATGATCGATCTTAAATGAATAGGTGTGGAAGCTATAATCGTAAACTAAACCACGATCGAATCTATGGAAGCATTGGTTTATACATTCCTTTTAGTTTCGACTTTAGGGATAATCTTTTTCGCTATCTTTTTTCGAGAACCACCTAAGGTTCCAACTAAAATCAAAAAATAACAGAATTTTTGATTGAATCAAAGTAATGGGCCTCCCAGGAGACTCATTACTTTGATTCAATCAATTAATCCCCATGTTCTTCGAATGGATCTCTTAGTTGTTGAGAGGGTTGCCCAAAAGCGGTATATAAGGCATACCCAGTAAAGCTTACAAGTAAACCAGATATAAAGATCGCGACTAGGGTTGCTGTTTCCATTTTTCAAAAATTTCCAGAATGGATTATAAGATCGTTTATTTAGAAGTACAACAGAATAGTATATAAAGTCAACAGATGTTAACCAATCATTATTGAATAGAATAGAATTTATGGCTACACAAACCGTTGAAGATAGTTCTAGATCTGGACCAAGACGAACTCCTGTAGGAGATTTATTAAAACCTTTGAATTCAGAATATGGTAAAGTAGCTCCGGGTTGGGGTACTACACCACTTATGGGAGTTGCAATGGCTCTATTTGCTGTATTCCTATGTATTCTTTTGGAAATTTACAACTCTTCTGTTTTATTAGATGGAATCCCTAGGAGTTAGGCTTTTCAAAACTATGAGGTTTTGGTCTTTTCAGTAACGAAAAATGACTATTCATTCAAAATTTTGATTTCTAAAGATTTTGGTAGTTCGACCGTGGAATTTATCTGTTTCGGTATTTTTGAAAATGAGTGTGTGACTTGTTGTAATTGATCCTATGGATAATACATAGAACAAATAAATCTGTTATCTCTATGAATTCAACCTCGTCAGATATTTCTTCTAGTATCTGGAACACGAAATAAAATAGACCAAGACAAAATGAAACTATGATTCATACCTATTATTCAGTCAGACCTCGTAACCGAACTCAAAAAAATGGGAATATATTAACTATGATAGTGATTTCATAAATCAAATGAATTATACTTCGTAAGATTTTGATTTTGACCAAAGGAAAACTCTTTCTATAGATCTTGTTGAGTCAAGTCATTCTATCTAATCTATTTTTGAAAAAGTGATCAATCAAAGGATTCTTACTCAGAGAATCTTTGAGTTTAACTTGAGAAGAAATCATCGTGGTTCTAGTATGAATCTGAGGTTTCAAGTGATTCATAGGATCTCAACAAGAGAATTCCTATCAATTAGTAAAATTGAAGAAGTCTGATTTATGTACAGAAAACAATAAATCCAATGAAGAATCAAAATTCAAAATAGGAAGGAGAAGATTCAAAAGGCCTGTAACAATCCACATAAAAAAAGATAAATGAGCCAACTTGATATTTTTTGGCATTTTAATCACAAAGATCAAATTACGGATTTTATTACTTCATATGTTCGTTCAAATCCACCAAATGGTTAATTCAGTTTTAACCTATTTATTCAATATCCGTTGAAATCCCTATTTTTGTGTTTCAGCTTGAGCCGTATGAAATGAAATTTTCATATACGGTTCTCAGAGGGGGAGTCGTCTACCCGGGGTTACCTATCTCAATAAAGTATATGATTGGTTTGAGGAACGTCTCGAGATTCAGGCGATTGCAGATGATATAACTAGTAAATATGTTCCTCCTCATGTTAATATATTTTATTGTTTAGGGGGGATCACACTTACTTGTTTTCTAGTACAAGTAGCTACAGGTTTTGCTATGACTTTTTACTACCGTCCTACTGTTACAGAAGCTTTCTCTTCTGTCCAGTATATAATGACTGAGGCCAACTTTGGCTGGTTAATTCGCTCGGTTCATCGGTGGTCAGCGAGTATGATGGTTCTAATGATGATCCTACACGTATTTCGTGTGTATCTCACAGGTGGGTTTAAAAAACCCCGCGAATTAACTTGGCTTACAGGTGTGGTTTTGGCTGTATTAACAGCATCTTTTGGTGTAACCGGTTATTCCTTACCTTGGGACCAAATTGGTTATTGGGCAGTTAAAATCGTAACTGGTGTACCTGAAGCCATCCCACTAATCGGATCACCTTTAGTGGAGTTATTACGTGGAAGTGCTAGTGTTGGTCAATCCACCTTGACTCGTTTTTACAGTTTACATACTTTTGTGTTGCCTCTTCTTACTGCTGTATTTATGTTGATGCACTTTCTAATGATACGTAAGCAAGGAATTTCAGGTCCTTTATAAAGAAAACATAACATCAATATTTTCAATTGATCATATATCCTATTGGGGAGGATAAAAGGATTTCATTGCTATATATATGGTTTTTTTGAAAAAAAAAATCACACATGTTATTTAGATACTTCTCTTCAACCATAGAGTCTTCTATTCCGTAGCTAATACGACTAGTTGAAGTGAATTTTGCAAAGAAAGGATGGATTATGGGAGTGTGTGACTTGAACTATTGATTTAGCCATGCGGATACATGATATGATTTTCTCCGCCACGTTATAAATCACAACCAAAGGTGTCTCCGGATCCAGCCAAGACCTACGTAAACCCTTTACTTTATTTATGTAGTAAAAGATAGGCCGGTTCACTTAAAGAGAATATTCTCTATGATCATACCTGAATAATGTCATTCATAAACAGGCTCTGTAAGATCTGTAAAATAAAATGAAATGATGTGGCATGATTCAAATTTCTGTCTATTCCATTTTCTGAATTTCATCTACTCTACTTCATTATTTTAGTATAGAAATGCATTCATTTCCTTTGCATTGATTCCTATCTATCATACTATCAGAGTGAAAGAAGGGATCTAAGGAAGAATATAGGTTAGATTTTTTTAGTAACAAGTAAATACTTTGTATGGAAAAAATCAAGATATTTTATCGAGAAAAACCAATCAAGAGACATGAGACAATCCAAAAAGCGCTTGATCATGATCAATTTTGTAAGCCTACTTGGACAGTGAGCATTTCCTTCGAAAAAAAATTCGAATTTGTTGCAATCCCTGGTTGGAATTGTAACTTTTGAAAATGGGATCGTATAAACTCTTATCATGGAGTCTTATATACATTAATATATTAATTAGACATTCGATATTGGTTTGATTCTTTTGAGTCTTGCTCGAGCCGGATGATCAAAAATTATCATGTCCGGTTCCTTCGGGGGATGATCTATACACAAAAATTCACCTATCCTAATAACAAAAAAACCTGACTTGAATGATCCTGTGTTAAGAGCAAAATTAGCTAAAGGGATGGGACATAATTATTATGGGGAACCCGCATGGCCCAACGATCTTTTATATATTTTTCCTGTAGTAATTCTAGGTACTATTGCATGTAACGTAGGTTTAGCGGTTTTAGAACCATCCATGATTGGTGAACCGGCGGACCCTTTTGCAACTCCTTTGGAAATCTTACCTGAATGGTACTTTTTCCCCGTGTTTCAAATACTTCGTACAGTACCCAATAAGTTATTGGGCGTTCTTTTAATGGTTTCAGTACCATTGGGATTACTGACAGTACCTTTTTTGGAGAATGTCAATAAATTCCAAAATCCATTTCGCCGACCAGTAGCTACAACGGTTTTTTTAATCGGTACCATAGTCGCACTTTGGTTAGGTATTGGAGCCACATTGCCTATTGATAAGTCCTTAACTTTAGGTCTTTTTTAAATGGATTCGTGAAGTATTTATTATGGTGTAGATATGTAAGGAATAGTTACTTCAAACTAATTATTCCTGACATACATTATTTTGAATATGAATCATTCCGCGAAAAAAAAGAAGCTTTGTATCAAAGATGAAAAGATTTCTTCTTTTTCTAATGTCAAAAAACATTAGAAAAAGAAGAGAAAGGCTTTTAATGGATTCAAAATAAAAACTTTTTATTTATTTATACCTAGAGCAGCTCCTCAAAATCTCATTTAGCGCTATTAGCCTCGTAGCTATTTCTAGCAGTGCCTCCATATTCAAATGAAATATATTCTTGCAGTTGTTCGAAGAAAACTCAACAAACAAGTCTTGGATCGTAGTGATCCCGGCTTTTTCAATAAGTGAACTGGTTTCGAGTGAAAAGTGTAATTGGTCAACAAAAAGAGAATCCCATGGGATTCTTACTTTCCCTTGAGTTTTTTTCCTTTTTAAAAGTTCTGTTTCTGTGAAGTCAAGGAAACTTTCGTATCTTGCGACTATTTCCTTTAGCGTTTTTTCATAGCTAAGGAGGAACACAGGCAAATTACAGGTCTCTTGATTTCTTGTCAAATCAATGTTCACATCCTCTTCTTCTGGATGTAGAAAATGACTAAATAATCCAATCAAATTCATAGAAGCGTCACGAATTGCTTCTTTAGGAGTTAAACTTCCATTGGTCCATATTTCAAAAAAAAGTATCTCTGCGTCTTTATTTCCATTTCCAAACTTATGAATCGTATAATTAGCATTTATAACAGGCATGGGTATATTCTCTACAAAATAACTCCCATCTTTATTTTGCGATTTATCTATGCTTTCCTTTTGAAAATCAGAAAATCTAGATCTCTCGATTGTCAATTCTATCGAGAAATCTTTATTTTCTTTTGTACAAAATAAGTATCCGTATTTATCTACTATTTTTAGAGTAGGCGGTAGGTTTTCGATGTGATGAGCAACTACTATTGGATCTGGATTATTCGCTCTCACACGAATGGATGCTTTGATAACTTTATCTGTAAAACCCCTCAATACAACATTTGAAAAATTGGATAGGATTTGATGGACATTTTCAAAAATACCTTCTATATTACCATATTCAGAAGGTATATTCACATTCTTAAATTTCACGCGTCTGACAGCTGTGACTTTTGTCTCTAACAGTAGAGCTTTTCGCATGGTAATACCAATACACTCAGCTTGACCTTTCGGAAGTGGGAATAGAATGAAACGACCATAATGTAAACATACATTATGTATATATGAATCAATACACTTCCACTGTGGTTTTAGAGCCGATTCTTGTAAATATCTTTGCATCAATTCTTCTAAAAACACATTATCTCCTTTTTTTGCCATAATCTCTCCTTTTTTGAACATAAAATACAAAGAGGTAGATTAGAATAACCCGATGGAAGCGTTATGATCATACCATAACTCCAATTTCTTCCTTATGAGTCCTAGTATTAATCAGGATTCGAGTTCTTAATCTTCCTATGGTACGGTAGGAATATACCATACCAATTCATTACGGGATGAAATCCCTTTGATAGAGATCCAATTCCGATAGACTCATGGAACGTTCTCATTAGCGTGTATCTAGTAGGAATTCGACTTTGAAATAGATGGACACAAAATCATTCAGATCATTCAGGATCTTCTCTTATTTTCTTCTTTTTGTTTCTTGCGTATTATGCGATCGGCAATACCAGAAGCTTGGGCTTCTGTTGCGGACATATAAGTATCTCTTTCCAGATCATTCTGGATCTCATTTATGGGTCTGCCTGTATTTTGTGAATACATATCCGCAATAACCTCACGAAGTCTAAACAGTTCTTCTGTTTCCCTTTCTATTTCACGTGGAGTGCCTATAAAAGGGGCAGTCCGAGGTTGGTGAATCATAATCCTAGCGTGAGGCAATGCGAATCGTTTAGTCTTTGTTCCTCCGGCCAAAATTAAAGATGCACCTGATGCAGCTAATCCCATACCTATTGTACGCACATCAACCCTACCTTGCACATGTTTTATAACAATAGGTATTGATGATAGTGTGTCTCCACCCGGAGAGTGTATATACAAAGAAATATCACGATCATCTTGTTGACTCAGATATGCCCATTGGTATACCAAAAGTCCCCACCGACTGGGGATTTTCAAAGGAGAAAAAAAGGATTGGGTTTACGTAAACCACCCACTTATTGTTCACAGCAAAATCCTTTTTCTATGTAAAGAGATTACGGGCGTTTGGGTTGATCAAGTTATCGGTCTGTGGGCATACTTCCTCCTCTTTCAGTTATTCTTTTCTCTGCCTAGTTCAATCAATAACAAAATGGATTACTCCAATATATCAGATATCGATTCCAATGGCTTTTGCTACTATAACCTTCCCAACCACGATTCTTGCTTTTCCCCTATTTGACCTTTCCATAAAGATAAAGAATTTTATCTTAAACAACAAAATAGTGGGGTTCCATCGTTTCTATGGTTACGCCTCGAACGGTGAGGTCCTCTGTGGCTTATTTTTTCATTGATAATCATTTTAAACACGTCTTCTTTTAGGAGGCCGGCATCCATTATGTGGGATAGGTGTTACATCAC
>JAMFTS010001180.1:0-27267 GCA_028095005.1 Rhynchospora pubera | reverse complement strand
AAACTTATTCTCTACTGCATAAAGAGCTTAAATATAGATTATTGTGATCAAATAGCTTGTAATGAATGCACAATCGCTTAAAATTCTCCAATTCTTTCTAGAAAGCACATTATTTGCTCTTGATGTGTGTAATTTCCATGTATAATCCAATTAATTTGAATTTGTAAGATTATAAACTTATTCTTCATTGTATAAATAGCTTAAATATAGATTATTGTTTTCAAATGGCTTGAAATGAATGCACAATAGCGTGAAATGCTCCAATTCTGTCCAGAATGCTCAATATTTGCAATTAATGTGTGTAATTGCCATGTATAATAAAATCATTTTGAATTTTTAAGATTATAATCTTTTTCTCCACTGTATAAAGAGCTCAAATATAGATTATAGATATCAAATGACTTGAAATTAATGCACAACCGTTTCAAAAGCTCCAATATTTTCCAGAACGCTCATTATTTGCACTTGATGTGCGTAATTGCCATTTTTAATCCAATTCTTTTGAATTTTTAAGATTATAAACTTACTCTTCACTGTATAAAGAGGTTAAATATAGATTATTGTGATGAAATGGATTGAAATGAATGCACAATAGCGTGAATTACTCCAATTCTTTCCATAATACTCATTATTTGTAATTTATGTGCGTAATTGCCATTTGTAATCCAATACATTTGAATTTTTAAGATTATAAACATATTCTTCACTGTATAAAGAGCTTAAATATAAATTATTGTGATGAAATGACTTGAAATGAATGCACAATCGCTTAGAAAGCTCCAATTCTTTCCAGAACGCTCATTATTTGCACTTGATGTGCGTAATTGCCATTTATAATCCAATCCTTTTGAATATTTAAGATAATAAACTTATTCTTCACTGTATAAAGAGCTTAAATATAGATTATTCTGATCAAATGGCTAGAAATGAATGCACAATCATGAGAAATGCTCCATTTCTGTCTAGAACGGTCGTTATTTGCTATTTATGTGCGTAATTCCATGTATAATCCAATCCTTTTGAATTTTTAAGATTATAAACTTATTCTCCACTGTATAAATAGTTTAAATATAGATTATAGTGATCAAATGGTTTGAAATGATTGCACAATCACTTGAATTCTCAAATACTTCCCAGAATGCTCTTGATTTGCATTTTATGTGCGTAATTGCAATGTATAATCCAACCCTTGTGAATTTTTAAGATATAAACTCATTCTCCACTGTATAAAGTGCTTCAATATAGATTATAGTGATCAAATGACTTGAAATGACTGCACAATTGCTTGAAATTTTCCAATTCTATCCAGAACGCACATTATTTGCACTTTATGTGCGTAATTGCCATTTATAATCCAATCCTTTTGAATTTTAAAGATTATAAATTTATTCTCCACTGTATAAAAATTTTAAATATAGATTATTGTTATCAAATGGCTTTAAATGAATGCACAATCGGGTGAAATGCTCCAATTCTTTCCAGATCGCATATTATTTGCAATATATGAGCGTAATTGCCTTGTATAATCCAATGCTTTGGTAGTTTTAAGATTATAAACTTATTCTCCATTGTATAAAGAGTACAAATATAGATTATTGAGATCAAATGACTTGAAATGAATGCACAATAGCGTGAAATGCTCCAATTCTTTCTTGAACGCTCATTATTTGCACTTTATGTGCGTAATTGCCATGTATAATCAAGATTATAATCATATTCTCCACTGTATAAAGAGTTCAAATATAGATTATAAAGATCAAATGACTTGAAATGAATGCACAATCGCTTGAAAAGATCCAATTCTTTCCAGAACGCTCATTATTTGCACTTGATGTGCGTAATTGTCATTTATAATCCAATCCTTTTGCATTTTTACGATTATAAACTTATTCTTCACTGTATAAAGAGCTTAAATATAAATTATTGTGATCAAATGACTTGAAATGAATGCACAATCGCTTGAAAAGCTCCAATGCTTTCCAGAACGCTCATTATTTGCACTTGATGTGCGTAATTGCCATTTATAATTCAATCCTTTTGAATTTTTAAGATTATAAACTTATTATTAACTGTATAAAGTGCTTAAAAATAGATTATTGTGATCAAATGGCTAGAAATGAATGCACAATCATGAGAAATGCTCCATTTCTGTCAAGAACGGTCGTTATTTGCAATTTATGTGCGTAATTGCAATGTATAATCCAACCCTTGTGAATTTTTAAGATATAAACTCATCTCCACTGTATAAAGTGCTTCATATAGATTATAGCGATCAAATGACTTGAAATGAATGCACAATCGCTTGAAATTTTCCAATTCTATCCAGAGCGCACATTATTTGCACTTTATGTGTGTAATTGTCATTTATAATCCAATCCTTTTGAATTTAAAAAATTATAAATTTATTCTCCACTGTATAAAAAGTTTAAATATGGATTATTGTTATCAAATGGCTTTAAATGAATGCACAATCGTTTGAAAAGCTCCAATATTTTCCAGAACGCTCATTATTTGCACTTGATGTGCGTAATTGCCATTTATAATCCAATTCTTTTGAATTTTTAAGATTATAAACTTAATATTCACTGTATAAAGTGCTTAAATATAGATTATTGTTCAAATGGCTTGAAATGAATGCACAATAGCGTGAATTGCTCCAATTCTTTCCAGAATACTCATTATTTGCAATTTATGTGCGTAATTGCCATGTATAATGAAATCGTTTTGAATTTTTAAGATTATAATCTTATTATCCACTGTATAAAGAGCTAAAATAAAGATTATAAAGATCAAATGATTTGAAATGAATGCACAATCGATTGAAAAGATCCAATTCTTTCCAGAACGCTTATTATTTGCACTTGATGTGCGTAATTTCCATTTATAATCTTATTATCCACTGTATAAAGAGCTAAAATAAAGATTATAAAGATCAAATGATTCGAATTGGATGCACAATCGATTGAAAAGATCCAATTCTTTCCAGAACGCTTATTATTGGCACTTGATGTGCGTAATTACCATTTATAATCCAATCCTTTTTAATTTTTAAGATTATAAACTTATTCTACACTGTGTAAAGAGCTTAAATATAGATTATTGTGATCAAATGGCTTGAAATGAATGCACAATAGCATCAAATGCTCCAATTCTGTCTGGACCGCTCATTATTTGCATTTTATGTGCGTAATTGTCATTTGTAATCCAATTCTTTAGAATTTTTAAGATTATAAACATATTCTCTACTGTATAAAGAGCTTAAATATAAATTATTTTGATCAAATAGCTTGTAATGAATGCACGATTGCTTGAAATTCCCTAATTCTGTCTAGAACGCAAATTATTTGCTATTGATGTGCGTAAATGCCATGTGTAATCCAATGCTTTTGAATTTTTAAGATTATAAACTTATTCTCTACTGCATAAAGAGCTTAAATATAGATTATTGTGATCAAATAGCTTGTAATGAATGCACAATCGCTTAAAATTCTCCAATTCTTTCTAGAAAGCACATTATTTGCTCTTGATGTGTGTAATTTCCATGTATAATCCAATTAATTTGAATTTGTAAGATTATAAACTTATTCTTCATTGTATAAATAGCTTAAATATAGATTATTGTTTTCAAATGGCTTGAAATGAATGCACAATAGCGTGAAATGCTCCAATTCTGTCCAGAATGCTCAATATTTGCAATTAATGTGTGTAATTGCCATGTATAATAAAATCATTTTGAATTTTTAAGATTATAATCTTTTTCTCCACTGTATAAAGAGCTCAAATATAGATTATAGATATCAAATGACTTGAAATTAATGCACAACCGTTTCAAAAGCTCCAATATTTTCCAGAACGCTCATTATTTGCACTTGATGTGCGTAATTGCCATTTTTAATCCAATTCTTTTGAATTTTTAAGATTATAAACTTACTCTTCACTGTATAAAGAGGTTAAATATAGATTATTGTGATGAAATGGATTGAAATGAATGCACAATAGCGTGAATTACTCCAATTCTTTCCATAATACTCATTATTTGTAATTTATGTGCGTAATTGCCATTTGTAATCCAATACATTTGAATTTTTAAGATTATAAACATATTCTTCACTGTATAAAGAGCTTAAATATAAATTATTGTGATGAAATGACTTGAAATGAATGCACAATCGCTTAGAAAGCTCCAATTCTTTCCAGAACGCTCATTATTTGCACTTGATGTGCGTAATTGCCATTTATAATCCAATCCTTTTGAATATTTAAGATAATAAACTTATTCTTCACTGTATAAAGAGCTTAAATATAGATTATTCTGATCAAATGGCTAGAAATGAATGCACAATCATGAGAAATGCTCCATTTCTGTCTAGAACGGTCGTTATTTGCTATTTATGTGCGTAATTCCATGTATAATCCAATCCTTTTGAATTTTTAAGATTATAAACTTATTCTCCACTGTATAAATAGTTTAAATATAGATTATAGTGATCAAATGGTTTGAAATGATTGCACAATCACTTGAATTCTCAAATACTTCCCAGAATGCTCTTGATTTGCATTTTATGTGCGTAATTGCAATGTATAATCCAACCCTTGTGAATTTTTAAGATATAAACTCATTCTCCACTGTATAAAGTGCTTCAATATAGATTATAGTGATCAAATGACTTGAAATGACTGCACAATTGCTTGAAATTTTCCAATTCTATCCAGAACGCACATTATTTGCACTTTATGTGCGTAATTGCCATTTATAATCCAATCCTTTTGAATTTTAAAGATTATAAATTTATTCTCCACTGTATAAAAATTTTAAATATAGATTATTGTTATCAAATGGCTTTAAATGAATGCACAATCGGGTGAAATGCTCCAATTCTTTCCAGATCGCATATTATTTGCAATATATGAGCGTAATTGCCTTGTATAATCCAATGCTTTGGTAGTTTTAAGATTATAAACTTATTCTCCATTGTATAAAGAGTACAAATATAGATTATTGAGATCAAATGACTTGAAATGAATGCACAATAGCGTGAAATGCTCCAATTCTTTCTTGAACGCTCATTATTTGCACTTTATGTGCGTAATTGCCATGTATAATCAAGATTATAATCATATTCTCCACTGTATAAAGAGTTCAAATATAGATTATAAAGATCAAATGACTTGAAATGAATGCACAATCGCTTGAAAAGATCCAATTCTTTCCAGAACGCTCATTATTTGCACTTGATGTGCGTAATTGTCATTTATAATCCAATCCTTTTGCATTTTTACGATTATAAACTTATTCTTCACTGTATAAAGAGCTTAAATATAAATTATTGTGATCAAATGACTTGAAATGAATGCACAATCGCTTGAAAAGCTCCAATGCTTTCCAGAACGCTCATTATTTGCACTTGATGTGCGTAATTGCCATTTATAATTCAATCCTTTTGAATTTTTAAGATTATAAACTTATTATTAACTGTATAAAGTGCTTAAAAATAGATTATTGTGATCAAATGGCTAGAAATGAATGCACAATCATGAGAAATGCTCCATTTCTGTCAAGAACGGTCGTTATTTGCAATTTATGTGCGTAATTGCAATGTATAATCCAACCCTTGTGAATTTTTAAGATATAAACTCATTCTCCACTGTATAAAGTGCTTCAATATAGATTATAGCGATCAAATGACTTGAAATGAATGCACAATCGCTTGAAATTTTCCAATTCTATCCAGAGCGCACATTATTTGCACTTTATGTGTGTAATTGTCATTTATAATCCAATCCTTTTGAATTTAAAAAATTATAAATTTATTCTCCACTGTATAAAAAGTTTAAATATGGATTATTGTTATCAAATGGCTTTAAATGAATGCACAATCGTTTGAAAAGCTCCAATATTTTCCAGAACGCTCATTATTTGCACTTGATGTGCGTAATTGCCATTTATAATCCAATTCTTTTGAATTTTTAAGATTATAAACTTAATATTCACTGTATAAAGTGCTTAAATATAGATTATTGTTCAAATGGCTTGAAATGAATGCACAATAGCGTGAATTGCTCCAATTCTTTCCAGAATACTCATTATTTGCAATTTATGTGCGTAATTGCCATGTATAATGAAATCGTTTTGAATTTTTAAGATTATAATCTTATTATCCACTGTATAAAGAGCTAAAATAAAGATTATAAAGATCAAATGATTTGAAATGAATGCACAATCGATTGAAAAGATCCAATTCTTTCCAGAACGCTTATTATTTGCACTTGATGTGCGTAATTTCCATTTATAATCTTATTATCCACTGTATAAAGAGCTAAAATAAAGATTATAAAGATCAAATGATTCGAATTGGATGCACAATCGATTGAAAAGATCCAATTCTTTCCAGAACGCTTATTATTGGCACTTGATGTGCGTAATTACCATTTATAATCCAATCCTTTTTAATTTTTAAGATTATAAACTTATTCTACACTGTGTAAAGAGCTTAAATATAGATTATTGTGATCAAATGGCTTGAAATGAATGCACAATAGCATCAAATGCTCCAATTCTGTCTGGACCGCTCATTATTTGCATTTTATGTGCGTAATTGTCATTTGTAATCCAATTCTTTAGAATTTTTAAGATTATAAACATATTCTCTACTGTATAAAGAGCTTAAATATAAATTATTTTGATCAAATAGCTTGTAATGAATGCACGATTGCTTGAAATTCCCTAATTCTGTCTAGAACGCAAATTATTTGCTATTGATGTGCGTAAATGCCATGTGTAATCCAATGCTTTTGAATTTTTAAGATTATAAACTTATTCTCTACTGCATAAAGAGCTTAAATATAGATTATAGTGATCAAATGGTTTGAAATGATTGCACAATCACTTGAATTCTCAAATACTTCCCAGAATGCTCTTGATTTGTATTTTATGTGCGTAATTGCAATGTATAATCCAACCCTTGTGTATTTTTAAGATATAAACTCATTCTCCAATATAGATTGTAGTGATCAAATGACTTGAAATGACTGCACAATTGCTTGAAATTTTCCAATTCTATCCAGAACGCACATTATTTGCACTTTATGTGCGTAATTGCCATTTATAATCCAATCCTTTTGAATTTTAAAGATTATAAATTTATTCTCCACTGTATAAAAATTTTAAATATAGATTATTGTTATCAAATGGCTTTAAATGAATGCACAATCGGGTGAAATGCTCCAATTCTTTCCAGATCGCATATTATTTGCAATATATGAGCGTAATTGCCTTGTATAATCCAATGCTTTGGTAGTTTTAAGATTATAAACTTATTCTCCATTGTATAAAGAGTACAAATATAGATTATTGAGATCAAATGACTTGAAATGAATGCACAATAGCGTGAAATGCTCCAATTCTGTCTTGAACGCTCATTATTTGCACTTTATTTGCGTAATTGCCATGTATAATAAAGATTATAATCATATTCTCCACTGTATAAAGAGCTCAAATACAGATTATAAAGATCAAATGACTTGAAATGAATGCACAATCTCTTGAAAAGATCCAATTCTTTCCAGAACGCTCATTATTTGCACTTGATGTGCGTAATTGTCATTTATAATCCAATCCTTTTGCATTTTTACGATTATAAACTTATTCTTCACTGTATAAAGAGCTTAAATATAAATTATTGTGATCAAATGACTTGAAATGAATGCACAATCGCTTGAAAAGCTCCAATGCTTTCCAGAACGCTCATTATTTGCACTTGATATGCGTAATTGCCATTTATAATCCAATCCTTTCGAATTTTTAAGATTATAAACTTAATATTCACTGTATAAAGTGCTTAAATATAGATTATTGTGATCAAATGGCTAGAAATGAATGCACAATCATGAGAAATGCTCCATTTCTGTCAAGAACGGTCGTTATTTGCTATTTATGTGCGTAATTGCAATGTATAATCCAACCATTGTGAATTTTTAAGATATAAACTCATTCTCAACTGTATAAAGTGCTTCAATATAGATTATAGCGATCAAATTACTTGAATGCACAATCGCTTGAAATTTTCCAATTCTATCCAGAACGCACATTATTTGCACTTTACGTGCGTAATTGTCATTTATAATCCAATCCTTTTGAATTTTAAAAATTATAAATTTATTCTCCACTGTATAAAAAGTTTAAATATAGATTATTGTTATCAAATGGCTTTAAATGAATGCACAATCGTTAGAAAAGCTCCAATATTTTCCAGAACGCTCATTATTTGCACTTGATGTGCGTAATTGCCATTTATAATCCAATTCTTTTGAATTTTTAAGATTATAAACTTATTCTTCACTGTATAAAAAGCTTAAATATAGATTATTGTTCAAATGGCTTGAAATGAATGCACAATAGCGTGAAATTCTCCAATTCTTTCCAGAATACTCATTATTTGTAATTTATGTGCGTAATTGCCATGTATAATGAAATCGTTTTGAATTTTTAAGATTATAATCCTATTATCCACTGTATAAAGAGCTAAAATAAAGATTATAAAGATCAAATGATTTGAAATGGATGCACAATCGATTGAAAAGATCCAATTCTTTCCAGAACGCTTATTATTTGCACTTGATGTGCGTAATTACCATTTATAATCCAATCCTTTTGAATTTTTAAGATTATAAACTTATTATACACTGTGTGAAGAGCTTAAATATAGATTATTGTGATCAAATGGCTTGAAATGAATGCACAATAGATATTAAATGACTTGAAATGAATGCACAATCGTTTGAAAAGCTCCAATATTTTCCAGAACGCTCATTATTTGCACTTGATGTGCGTAATTGCCATTTATAATCCAATTCTTTTGAATTTTTAAGATTATAAACTCATTCTTCACTGTATAAAGAGCTTAAATATAGATTATTGTGATCAAATGGAATGAAATGAATGCACAATCGCGTGAAATACTCCAATTCTTTCCAGACCGCTTATTATTAGCACTTTATGTGCGTAATTGCCATTTATAATCCAATTCTTTTGAATTTTTAAGATTATAAACTTATTTTTCACTGTATAAAGAGCTTAAATATAGATTATTGTGATCAAATGGCTTGAAATGAATGCACAATAGCGTGAATTGCTCCAATTCTTTCTAGAATACTCATTATTTGCAATTTATGTGTAACATTTCTAAAATTTAGCTTTATTTATTATATATTTTTTACAAATAAATAAATAAAAATAATATATTTCAACTAATATTTCATGCATCTTAAATAAATTCTTACATAATGCATGCATAGCATATTCATTAGCATAGTAATGTCATGAAAACGATTTCTGCACAAACCATGTCATCAATAGAACTTTGGGGTTCATTTTGGGATGCATCATACCTTTTTCTTCCACTCACTCTCTCTCTCCCACTCTAATTAATACAAACCCATCTACTCTCTCTCTTTTCTCCTCTTCCACCGTCCAAACCAAAGAAAAGAAAAGAAAAAAAATAGAAGAGAAAACAAAACCCATCTCATTGTCTCTTTCTCTCCACATTTTCGGCCTACACAAAACCAAGCACAAAAATTAGTAGAAAATCTGAAAAATTCGGGAAAAATGGGAAATGGATAGTAGAAGTCAAGAGATGAACATGCAAGTTGTTTATTTTCGGTTTTGAGCAATTTTCATGTAAGTTTTTCTTTTTCTATCATTTATTTCGGTTTTCCACTTTGCATGGTTGAAAAATAGTGGTTTTAGTTAAATCTTTGGTTATTGTGGTAAATGAATAATATCTAAACTTTTTGTTTGAGGTTTATATGATATTTAGAGTTCATGACAATTTTTAAACCTTGCATGCAAACAAAAATGCATGATCTAGATTTTATTTAAGTTAAAAATAATAAATTTCGGATTTTTAAGTAAAAATCCAGATTTTGTGTCGAAAAGTATGAGGATTTCGAATTTATTGATAATTTTTTTAGATTTTTGGTTGTGCATGATGCAATACAAATTTTCTTATGGTAATATGTGGCATTTGTAGTTACTTTAACTAATTTCTGAAATTTTATAAGTTTAGGGGTTTTTATGAAGATTTTAAGAATATTAATGCAAGTGTTAACTTGTTGAAAATGCATGTATGATTTTGTGTTGTTAAGCATTTAATCTTTTGCATAAATACTTATTTTGGATCTTTTAAAATATGGCCTATTTGAAAAACGTGTGAATTTTGAGGAAATTTTGCATATAATTGCATCATGGTACTTCATGTTTATAAATGCATGAAATTATAGCTTAGGAAATAAATTTGTATATTTAAATGGTTTGCATGCATAAAATACCTTATGACAAAAATTTGGACAGCAAACAAACATTTCATTCTTTATGATTTTTGACATGAAAAATATAATAGAATGACATAAAATATAGTGCTACTTAATATGGTTATATTGTAGATGCATTTGGACATTATAACTCATTGTTTTACAAGCTAACGTGGAAGTTACGAAGCAAATTGTGTTATTTTTCAAATCTGGAATTTTTATTAAAGTTAGGGAGTTTAAGAGGTTTAATTTTGGAAATTTGGTTAACCCTAGACTTTGAGAGCGAGAAGACTAGTATAGAGTTGCTGAGACGATCGAACCACGATAGGTCACGATATTCTTCTACTTTTGTCAGGTGCGGATTTCACATGAACCTTTATTTTCATTATTAGAAATTTAATACATGAACTGTGCATGTTGTTGTCTCTTGAATGCATTTATTTGAGCATGAAGTTGATATTATATTTATATTATGGTTATCATATTATTATTTGCATATGAATTGTGAACATGTTGTATGGTATTTCGATTGATTGTTTGTGGATGATGTGCATGTGGATTTTGTTACTACTTGTTCAGAGTATCAGATTGACAAGGTTTCGTCTGGGGCCGGTTAGCTACCGTGCTGCCAGATCGCTGTGTAGTGTAGCGCTCTTGCACAGGGCCCAGTATGCCCGAATCTGGACGGGGTATGGGTGGTCAAGTCTGTGTGACAAGTATGATCTTATGTTGTATGTGATTGTATGAGATTTTATATTTGATTGTGATAACGTGATTGTGTGTGGCTCGTGTGGGCGTTGTAACCAGACCAATGGTATATTGCATCTGACTAGTAAGGATTGGTATAAGCCAACACAGACAGATGTGGATTGTGGTGAGACGGACGTGGGTTCTGGTGGGCCGTTCGTAGCTTGGTGAGTCATCTGTTCTGTGTAGTACCAGACTTAGTTTTTATTTAGAAAACCAATAACACAGCCGACTTTTGCTATCATTTTGTTCGTTGGTTGCCGTAATTGGTTGATTAGTCGGCTCATCATTTCTTATAGCATGTTTGAACTTGAATTACTATTATATCTATTTTCTTCGTGTGTATTTTAATTCTAAAGGTGAAAGTCAATGTTCATGTGACTGGAACTAAAAATCGCACTGAGAAATTTATTTCTCATTCTCTGCTTTTGCTTTGTTTCCACGGTGGTTGTGGGTTCCAGGTATTGAAGTGACAAAAGCGAGAAGTTCAATGTGAAGACAATCAATCAGCTGGTTTGCCATCAGGGGTTGAAATATTTGATTAAATACTAGATGGAGTACAGTGTTGTTATAATTAAACACCATTCACTTTACTTCAAATGGTATCCGATTTGATTTGGAGGGATATTATCTAGGTTATTTCATATGTATTATTTTATAAATATTATGATGGCAAATGTATTTAATTATGTTATTGGCTTGCATATTTGTTTTCACCGTCTTGTGTCTATTTTTCAATAAAATATGCACGGCGGGCTGTGCCACCCCTAACTTGGGGTGTTACATTATGTGCCCAATTGCCGTGTATAATGAAATTGTTTTGAATTTTTAAGATTATAATCTTATTATCCACTGTATAAAGAGCTAAAATAAAGATTATAAATATCAAATGATTCGAATTGGATGCACAATCGATTGAAAAGATCCAATTCTTTACAGAACGCTTATTATTTGCACTTGATGTGCGTAATTACCATTTATAATCCAATCCTTTTGAATTTTTAAGATTATAAACTTATTCTACACTGTGTAAAGAGCTTAAATATAGATTATTGTGATCAAATGGCTTGAAATGAATGCACAATAGCATCAAATGCTCCAATTCTGTCTGGACCGCTCATTATTTGTATTTTATGTGCGTAATTGTCATTTGTAATCCAATTCTTTAGAATTTTTAAGATTATAAACATATTCTCTACTGTATGAAGAGCTTAAATATAAATTATTTTGATCAAATAGCTTGTAATGAATGCACGATTGCTTGAAATTCTCTAATTCTGTCTAGAACGCAAATTATTTGCTATTGATGTGCGTAATTGCCATGTGTAATCCAACGCTTTTGAATTTTTAAGATTATAAACTTATTCTCTACTGTATAAAGAGCTTAAATATAGATTATTGTGATCAAATAGCTTATAATGAATGCACAATCGCTTAAAATTCTCCAATTCTTTCTAGAACGCACATTATTTGCTCTTGATGTGTGTAATTTCCATGTATAATCCAATTCATTTGAATTTGTAAGATTATAAACTTATTCTTCATTGTATAAATAGCTTAAATATAGATTATTATTTTCAAATGGCTTGAAATGAATGCACAATAGCGTGAAATGCTCCAATTCTGTCCAGAATGCTCAATATTTGCAATTAATGTGCGTAATTGCCATGTATAATAAAATCGTTTTGAATTTTTAAGATTATAATCTTTTTCTTCACTGTATAAAGAGCTCAAATATAGATTATAGATATCAAATGACTTGAAATTAATGCACAACCGTTTGAAAAGCTCCAATATTTTCCAGAACGCTCATTATTTGCAATTGATGTGCGTAATTGCCATTTTTAATCCAATTCTTTTGAATTTTTAAGATTATAAACTTATTCTTCACTGTATCAAGAGATTAAATATAGATTATTGTGATTAAATGGATTGAAATGAATGCACAATAGCGTGAATTACTCCAATTCTTTCCAGAATACTCATTATTTGTAATTTATGTGCGTAATTGCCATTTGTAATCCAATACTTTTGAATTTTTAAGATTATAAACATATTCTTCACTATATAAAGAGCTTAAATATAAATATTGTGATGAAATGACTTGAAATGAATGCACAATCGCTTGAAAAGCTCCAATTCTTTCCAGAACGCTCATTATTTGCACTTGATGTGCGTAATTGCCATTTATAATCCAATCCTGTTGAATTTTTAAGATAATAAACTTATTATTCACTGTATAAAGTGCTTAAATATAGATTATTCTGATCAAATGGCTAGAAATGAATGCACAATCATGAGAAATGCTCCATTTCTGTCTAGAACGGTCGTTATTTGCTATTTATGTGCGTAATTCCATGTATAATCCATCCTTTTGAATTTTTAAGATTATAAACTTATTCTCCACTGTATAAATAGTTTAAATATAGATTATAGTGATCAAATGGTTTGAAATGATTGCACAATCACTTGAATTCTCAAATACTTCCCAGAATGCTCTTGATTTGCATTTTATGTGCGTAATTGCAATGTATAATCCAACCCTTGTGAATTTTTAAGATATAAACTCATTCTCCACTGTATAAAGTGCTTCAATATAGATTGTAGTGATCAAATGACTTGAAATGACTGCACAATTGCTTGAAATTTTCCAATTCTATCCAGAACGCACATTATTTGCACTTATATGTGCGTAATTGCCATTTATAATCCAATCCTTTTGAATTTTAAAGATTATAAATTTATTCTCCACTGTATAAAAATTTTAAATATAGATTATTGTTATCAAATGGCTTTAAATGAATGCACAATCGGGTGAAATGCTCCAATTCTTTCCAGATCGCATATTATTTGCAATATATGAGCGTAATTGCCTTGTATAATCCAATGCTTTGGTAGTTTTAAGATTATAAACTTATTCTCCATTGTATAAAGAGTACAAATATAGATTATTGAGATCAAATGACTTGAAATGAATGCACAATAGCGTGAAATGCTCCAATTCTGTCTTGAACGCTCATTATTTGCACTTTATGTGCGTAATTGCCATGTATAATCAAGATTATAATCATATTCTCCACTGTATAAAGAGCTCAAATATAGATTATAAAGATCAAATGACTTGAAATGAATGCACAATCGCTTGAAAAGATCCAATTCTTTCCAGAACGCTCATTATTTGCACTTGATGTGCGTAATTGTCATTTATAATCCAATCCTTTTGCATTTTTACGATTATAAACTTATTCTTCACTGTATAAAGAGCTTAAACATAAATTATTGTGATCAAATGACTTGAAATTAATGCACAATCGCTTGAAAAGCTCCAATGCTTTCCAGAACGCTCATTATTTGCATTTGATGTGCGTAATTGCCATTTATAATCCAATCCTTTTGAATTTTTAAGATTATAAACTTATTATTCACTGTATAAAGTGCTTAAATATAGATTATTGTGATCAAATGGCTAGAAATGAATGCACAATCATGAGAAATGCTCCATTTCTGTCAAGAACGGTCATTATTTGCTATTTATGTGCGTAATTGCGATGTATAATCCAACCCTTGTGAATTTTTAAGATATAAACTCATTGTCCACTGTATAAAGTGCTTCAATATAGATTATAGCGATCAAATGACTTGAAATGAATGCACAATCGCTTGAAATTTTCCAATTCTATCCAGAACGCACATTATTTGCACTTTATGTGCGTAATTGTCATTTATAATCCAATCCTTTTGAATTTAAAAAATTATAAATTTATTATCCACTGTATAAAAAGTTTAAATATAGATTATTGTTATCAAATGGCTTTAAATGAATGCACAATCGTTTGAAAAGCTCCAATATTTTCCAGAACGCTCATTATTTGCACTTGATGTGCGTAATTGCCATTTATAATCCAATTCTTTTGAATTTTTAAGATTATAAACTTATACTTCACTGTATAAAGAGCTTAAATATAGATTATTGTTCAAATGGCTTGAAATGAATGCACAATAGCGTGAATTGCTCCAATTCTTTCCAGAATACTCATTATTTGCAATTTATGTGCGTAATTGCCATGTATAATGAAATCGTTTTGAATTTTTAAGATTATAATCTTATTATCCACTGTATAAAGAGCTAAAATAAAGATTATAAAGATCAAATGATTTGAAATGGATGCACAATCGATTGAAAAGATCCAATTCTTTCCAGAACGCTTATTATTTGCACTTGATGTGCGTAATTACCATTTATAATCCAATCCTTTTGAATTTTTAAGATTATAAACTTATTCTACACTGTGTAAAGAGCTTAAATATAGATTATTGTGATCAAATGGCTTCAAATGAATGCACAATAGATATTAAATGACTTGAAATGAATGCACAATCGTTTGAAAAGCTCCAATATTTTCCAGAACGCTCATTATTTGCACTTGATGTGCGAAATTGCCATTTATAATCCAATTCTTTTGAATTTTTAAGATTATAAACTCATTCTTCACTATATAAAGAGCTTAAATACAGATTATTGTGATCAAATGGCATGAAATGAATGCACAATCGCGTGAAATACTCCAATTCTTTCCAGACCGCTTATTATTAGCACTTTATGTGCGTAATTGCCATTTATAATCCAATTCTTTTGAATTTTTAAGATTATAAACTTATTCTTCACTGTATAAAGAGCTTAAATATAGATTATTGTGATCAAATGGCTTGAAATGAATGCACAATAGCGTGAATTGCTCCAATTCTTTCCAGAATACTCATTATTTGCAATTTATGTGCGTAATTGCCATGTATAATGAAATCGTTTTGAATTTTTAAGATTATAATCTTATTATCCACTGTATAAAGAGCTAAAATAAAGATTATAAAGATCAAATGATTTGAAATGAATGCACAATCGATTGAAAAGATCCAATTCTTTCCAGAACGCTTATTATTTGCACTTGATGTGCGTAATTACCATTTATAATCCAATCCTTTTGGATTTTTAAGATTATAAACTTATTCTACACTGTGTAAAGAGCTTAAATATAGATTATTGTGATCAAATGGCTTGAAATGAATGCACAATAGATATTAAATGACTTGAAATGAATGCACAATCGTTTGAAAAGCTCCAATATTTTCCAGAACGCTCATTATTTGTACTTGATGTGCGTAATTGCCATTTATAATCCAATTCTTTTGAATGTTTAAGATTATAAACTCATTCTTCACTGTATAAAGAGATTAAATATAGATTATTGTGATCAAATGGCATGAAATGAATGCACAATCGCGTGAAATACTACAATTCTTTCCAGACCGCTTATTATTAGCAATTTATGTGCGTAATTGCCATTTATAATCTAATTCTTTTGAATTTTTAAGATTATAAACTTATTCTTCACTGTATAAAGAGCTTAAATATAGATTATTGTGATCAAATGGCTTGAAATGAATGCACAATAGCGTGAATTGCTCCAATTCATTCCAGAATACTCATTATTTGCAATTTATGTGCGTAATTGCCATGTATAATGAAATCGTTTTGAATTTTTAAGATTATAATCTTATTATCCACTGTATAAAGAGCTAAAATAAAGATTATAAAGATCAAATGATTCGAATTGGATGCACAATCGATTGAAAAGATCCAATTCTTTCCAGAACGCTTATTATTTGCACTTGATGTGCGTAATTACCATTTATAATCCAATCCTTTTGAATTTTTAAGATTATAAACTTATTCTACACTGTGTAAAGAGCTTAAATATAGATTATAGCGATCAAATGACTTGAAATGAATGCACAATCGCTTGAAAAGATCTAATTCTTTCCAGAACGCTCATTATTTGCACTTGATGTGCGTAATTGTCATTTATAATCCAATCCTTTTGCATTTTTACGATTATAAACTTATTCTTCACTGTATAAAGAGCTTAAATATAAATTATTGTGATCAAATGACTTGAAATGAATGCACAATCGCTTGAAAAGCTCCAATGCTTTCCAGAACGCTCATTATTTGCACTTGATGTGCGTAATTGCCATTTATAATTCAATCCTTTTGAATTTTTAAGATTATAAACTTATTATTAACTGTATAAAGTGCTTAAAAATAGATTATTGTGATCAAATGGCTAGAAATGAATGCACAATCATGAGAAATGCTCCATTTCTGTCAAGAACGGTCGTTATTTGCAATTTATGTGCGTAATTGCAATGTATAATCCAACCCTTGTGAATTTTTAAGATATAAACTCATTCTCCACTGTATAAAGTGCTTCAATATAGATTATAGCGATCAAATGACTTGAAATGAATGCACAATCGCTTGAAACTTTCCAATTCTATCCAGAGCGCACATTATTTGCACTTTATTTGTGTAATTGTGATTTATAATCCAATCCTTTTGAATTTTAAAAATTATAAATTTATTCTCCACTGTATAAAAAGTTTAAATATAGATTATTGTTATCAAATGGCTTTAAATGAATGCACAATCGTTTGAAAAGCTCCAATATTTTCCAGAACGCTCATTATTTGCACTTGATGTGCGTAATTGCCATTTATAATCCAATTCTTTTGAATTTTTAAGATTATAAACTTATTCTTCACTGTATAAAGTGCTTAAATATAGATTATTGTTCAAATGGCTTGAAATGAATGCACAATAGCGTGAATTGCTCCAATTCTTTCCAGAATACTCATTATTTGCAATTTATGTGCGTAATTGCCATGTATAATGAAATCGTTTTGAATTTTTAAGATTATAATCTTATTATCCACTGTATAAAGAGCTAAAATAAAGATTATAAAGATCAAATGATTTGAAATGGATGCACAATCGATTGAAAAGATCCAATTCTTTCCAGAACGCTTAAATATAGATTATAAACTTATTCTACACTGTGTAAAGAGCTTAAATATAGATTATTGTGATCAAATGGCTTGAAATGAATGCACAATAGATATTAAATGACTTGAAATGAATGCACAATCGTTTGAAAAGCTCCAATATTATCCAGAACGCTCATTATTTGCACTTGATGTGCGTAATTGCCATTTATAATCCAATTCTTTTGAATTTTTAAGATTATAAACTCATTCTTCACTGTATAAAGAGCTTAAATATAGATTATTGTGATCAAATGGCATGAAATGAATACACAATCGCGTGAAATACTCCAATTCTTTCCAGACCGCTTATTATTAGCACTTTATGTGCGTAATTGCCATTTATAATCCAATTCTTTTGAGTTTTTAAGATTATAAACTTATTATTCACTGTATAAAGAGCTTAAATGTAGATTATTGTGATCAAATGGCGTGAAATGAATGCACAATAGCGTGTATTGCTCCAATTCTTTCCAGAATACTCATTATTTGCAATTTATGTGCGTAATTGCCATGTATAATGAAATCGTTTAGAATTTTTAAGATTATAATCCTATTATCCACTGTATAAAGAGCTAAAATAAAGATTATAAAGATCAAATGATTTGAAATGAATGCACAATCGATTGAAAAGATCCAATTCTTTCCAGAACGCTTATTATTTGCACTTGATGTGCGTAATTTCCATTTATAATCCAATCCTTTTGAATTTTTAAGATAATAAACTTATTCTTCACTGTATAAAGAGCTTAAATATAGATTATTCTGATCAAATGGCTAGAAATGAATGCACAATCATGAGAAATGCTCCATTTCTGTCTAGAACGGTCGTTATTTGCTATTTATGTGCGTAATTCCATGTGTAATCCAATCCTTTTGAATTTTTAAGATTATAAACTTATTCTCCACTGTATAAATAGTTTAAATATAGATTATAGTGATCAAATGGTTTGAAATGATTGCACAATCACTTGAATTCTCAAATACTTCCCAGAATGCTCTTGATTTGTATTTTATGTGCGTAATTGCAATGTATAATCCAACCCTTGTGTATTTTTAAGATATAAACTCATTCTCCAATATAGATTGTAGTGATCAAATGACTTGAAATGACTGCACAATTGCTTGAAATTTTCCAATTCTATCCAGAACGCACATTATTTGCACTTTATGTGCGTAATTGCCATTTATAATCCAATCCTTTTGAATTTTAAAGATTATAAATTTATTCTCCACTGTATAAAAATTTTAAATATAGATTATTGTTATCAAATGGCTTTAAATGAATGCACAATCGGGTGAAATGCTCCAATTCTTTCCAGATCGCATATTATTTGCAATATATGAGCGTAATTGCCTTGTATAATCCAATGCTTTGGTAGTTTTAAGATTATAAACTTATTCTCCATTGTATAAAGAGTACAAATATAGATTATTGAGATCAAATGACTTGAAATGAATGCACAATAGCGTGAAATGCTCCAATTCTGTCTTGAACGCTCATTATTTGCACTTTATTTGCGTAATTGCCATGTATAATAAAGATTATAATCATATTCTCCACTGTATAAAGAGCTCAAATACAGATTATAAAGATCAAATGACTTGAAATGAATGCACAATCGCTTGAAAAGATCCAATTCTTTCCAGAACGCTCATTATTTGCACTTGATGTGCGTAATTGTCATTTATAATCCAATCCTTTTGCATTTTTACGATTATAAACTTATTCTTCACTGTATAAAGAGCTTAAATATAAATTATTGTGATCAAATGACTTGAAATGAATGCACAATCGCTTGAAAAGCTCCAATGCTTTCCAGAACGCTCATTATTTGCACTTGATATGCGTAATTGCCATTTATAATCCAATCCTTTCGAATTTTTAAGATTATAAACTTAATATTCACTGTATAAAGTGCTTAAATATAGATTATTGTGATCAAATGGCTAGAAATGAATGCACAATCATGAGAAATGCTCCATTTCTGTCAAGAACGGTCGTTATTTGCTATTTATGTGCGTAATTGCAATGTATAATCCAACCATTGTGAATTTTTAAGATATAAACTCATTCTCAACTGTATAAAGTGCTTCAATATAGATTATAGCGATCAAATTACTTGAATGCACAATCGCTTGAAATTTTCCAATTCTATCCAGAACGCACATTATTTGCACTTTACGTGCGTAATTGTCATTTATAATCCAATCCTTTTGAATTTTAAAAATTATAAATTTATTCTCCACTGTATAAAAAGTTTAAATATAGATTATTGTTATCAAATGGCTTTAAATGAATGCACAATCGTTAGAAAAGCTCCAATATTTTCCAGAACGCTCATTATTTGCACTTGATGTGCGTAATTGCCATTTATAATCCAATTCTTTTGAATTTTTAAGATTATAAACTTATTCTTCACTGTATAAAAAGCTTAAATATAGATTATTGTTCAAATGGCTTGAAATGAATGCACAATAGCGTGAAATTCTCCAATTCTTTCCAGAATACTCATTATTTGTAATTTATGTGCGTAATTGCCATGTATAATGAAATCGTTTTGAATTTTTAAGATTATAATCCTATTATCCACTGTATAAAGAGCTAAAATAAAGATTATAAAGATCAAATGATTTGAAATGGATGCACAATCGATTGAAAAGATCCAATTCTTTCCAGAACGCTTATTATTTGCACTTGATGTGCGTAATTACCATTTATAATCCAATCCTTTTGAATTTTTAAGATTATAAACTTATTATACACTGTGTGAAGAGCTTAAATATAGATTATTGTGATCAAATGGCTTGAAATGAATGCACAATAGATATTAAATGACTTGAAATGAATGCACAATTGTTTGAAAAGCTCCAATATTTTCCAGAACGCTCATTATTTGCACTTGATGTGCGTAATTGCCATTTATAATCCAATTCTTTTGAATTTTTAAGATTATAAACTCATTCTTCACTGTATAAAGAGCTTAAATATAGATTATTATGATCAAATGGAATGAAATGAATGCACAATCGCGTGAAATACTCCAATTCTTTCCAGACCGCTTATTATTAGCACTTTATGTGCGTAATTGCCATTTATAATCCAATTCTTTTGAATTTTTAAGATTATAAACTTATTTTTCACTGTATAAAGAGCTTAAATATAGATTATTGTGATCAAATGGCTTGAAATGAATGCACAATAGCGTGAATTGCTCCAATTCTTTCTAGAATACTCATTATTTGCAATTTATGTGTAACATTTCTAAAATTTAGCTTTATTTATTATATATTTTTTATAAATAAATAAATAAAAATAATATATTTCAACTAATATTTCATGCATCTTAAATAAATTCTTACATAATGCATGCATAGCATATTCATTAGCATAGTAATGTCATGAAAACGATTTCTGCACAAACCATGTCATCAATAGATCTTTGGGGTTCATTTTGGGATGCATCATACCTTTTTCTTCCACTCACTCTCTCTCTCCCACTCTAATTAATACAAACCCATCTACTCTCTCTCTTTTCTCCTCTTCCACCGTCCAAACCAAAGAAAAGAAAAGAAAAAAAATAGAAGAGAAAACAAAACCCATCTCATTGTCTCTTTCTCTCCACATTTTCGGCCTACACAAAACCAAGCACAAAAATTAGTAGAAAATCTGAAAAATTCGGGAAAAATGGGAAATGGATAGTAGAAGTCAAGAGATGAACATGCAAGTTGTTTATTTTCGGTTTTGAGCAATTTTCATGTAAGTTTTTCTTTTTCTATCATTTATTTCGGTTTTCCACTTTGCATGGTTGAAAAATAGTGGTTTTAGTTAAATCTTTGGTTATTGTGGTAAATGAATAATATCTAAACTTTTTGTTTGAGGTTTATATGATATTTAGAGTTCATGACAATTTTTAAACCTTGCATGCAAACAAAAATGCATGATCTAGATTTTATTTAAGTTAAAAATAATAAATTTCGGATTTTTAAGTAAAAATCCAGATTTTGTGTCGAAAAGTATGAGGATTTCGAATTTATTGATAATTTTTTTAGATTTTTGGTTGTGCATGATGCAATACAAATTTTCTTATGGTAATATGTGGCATTTGTAGTTACTTTAACTAATTTCTGAAATTTTATAAGTTTAGGGGTTTTTATGAAGATTTTAAGAATATTAATGCAAGTGTTAACTTGTTGAAAATGCATGTATGATTTTGTGTTGTTAAGCATTTAATCTTTTGCATAAATACTTATTTTGGATCTTTTAAAATATGGCCTATTTGAAAAACGTGTGAATTTTGAGGAAATTTTGCATATAATTGCATCATGGTACTTCATGTTTATAAATGCATGAAATTATAGCTTAGGAAATAAATTTGTATATTTAAATGGTTTGCATGCATAAAATACCTTATGACAAAAATTTGGACAGCAAACAAACATTTCATTCTTTATGATTTTTGACATGAAAAATATAATAGAATGACATAAAATATAGTGCTACTTAATATGGTTATATTGTAGATGCATTTGGACATTATAACTCATTGTTTTACAAGCTAACGTGGAAGTTACGAAGCAAATTGTGTTATTTTTCAAATCTGGAATTTTTATTAAAGTTAGGGAGTTTAAGAGGTTTAATTTTGGAAATTTGGTTAACCCTAGACTTTGAGAGCGAGAAGACTAGTATAGAGTTGCTGAGACGATCGAACCACGATAGGTCACGATATTCTTCTACTTTTGTCAGGTGCGGATTTCACATGAACCTTTATTTTCATTATTAGAAATTTAATACATGAACTGTGCATGTTGTTGTCTCTTGAATGCATTTATTTGAGCATGAAGTTGATATTATATTTATATTATGGTTATCATATTATTATTTGCATATGAATTGTGAACATGTTGTATGGTATTTCGATTGATTGTTTGTGGATGATGTGCATGTGGATTTTGTTACTACTTGTTCAGAGTATCAGATTGACAAGGTTTCGTCTGGGGCCGGTTAGCTACCGTGCTGCCAGATCGCTGTGTAGTGTAGCGCTCTTGCACAGGGCCCAGTATGCCCGAATCTGGACGGGGTATGGGTGGTCAAGTCTGTGTGACAAGTATGATCTTATGTTGTATGTGATTGTATGAGATTTTATATTTGATTGTGATAACGTGATTGTGTGTGGCTCGTGTGGGCGTTGTAACCAGACCAATGGTATATTGCATCTGACTAGTAAGGATTGGTATAAGCCAACACAGACAGATGTGGATTGTGGTGAGACGGACGTGGGTTCTGGTGGGCCGTTCGTAGCTTGGTGAGTCATCTGTTCTGTGTAGTACCAGACTTAGTTTTTATTTAGAAAACCAATAACACAGCCGACTTTTGCTATCATTTTGTTCGTTGGTTGCCGTAATTGGTTGATTAGTCGGCTCATCATTTCTTATAGCATGTTTGAACTTGAATTACTATTATATCTATTTTCTTCGTGTGTATTTTAATTCTAAAGGTGAAAGTCAATGTTCATGTGACTGGAACTAAAAATCGCACTGAGAAATTTATTTCTCATTCTCTGCTTTTGCTTTGTTTCCACGGTGGTTGTGGGTTCCAGGTATTGAAGTGACAAAAGCGAGAAGTTCAATGTGAAGACAATCAATCAGCTGGTTTGCCATCAGGGGTTGAAATATTTGATTAAATACTAGATGGAGTACAGTGTTGTTATAATTAAACACCATTCACTTTACTTCAAATGGTATCCGATTTGATTTGGAGGGATATTATCTAGGTTATTTCATATGTATTATTTTATAAATATTATGATGGCAAATGTATTTAATTATGTTATTGGCTTGCATATTTGTTTTCACCGTCTTGTGTCTATTTTTCAATAAAATATGCACGGCGGGCTGTGCCACCCCTAACTTGGGGTGTTACATTATGTGCCCAATTGCCGTGTATAATGAAATTGTTTTGAATTTTTAAGATTATAATCTTATTATCCACTGTATAAAGAGCTAAAATAAAGATTATAAATATCAAATGATTCGAATTGGATGCACAATCGATTGAAAAGATCCAATTCTTTACAGAACGCTTATTATTTGCACTTGATGTGCGTAATTACCATTTATAATCCAATCCTTTTGAATTTTTAAGATTATAAACTTATTCTACACTGTGTAAAGAGCTTAAATATAGATTATTGTGATCAAATGGCTTGAAATGAATGCACAATAGCATCAAATGCTCCAATTCTGTCTGGACCGCTCATTATTTGCATTTTATGTGCGTAATTGTCATTTGTAATCCAATTCTTTAGAATTTTTAAGATTATAAACATATTCTCTACTGTATGAAGAGCTTAAATATAAATTATTTTGATCAAATAGCTTGTAATGAATGCACGATTGCTTGAAATTCTCTAATTATGTCTAGAACGCAAATTATTTGCTATTGATGTGCGTAATTGCCATGTGTAATCCAACGCTTTTGAATTTTTAAGATTATAAACTTATTCTCTACTGTATAAAGAGCTTAAATATAGATTATTGTGATCAAATAGCTTATAATGAATGCACAATCGCTTAAAATTCTCCAATTCTTTCTAGAACGCACATTATTTGCTCTTGATGTGTGTAATTTCCATGTATAATCCAATTCATTTGAATTTGTAAGATTATAAACTTATTCTTCATTGTATAAATAGCTTAAATATAGATTATTATTTTCAAATGGCTTGAAATGAATGCACAATAGCGTGAAATGCTCCAATTCTGTCCAGAATGCTCAATATTTGCAATTAATGTGCGTAATTGCCTTGTATAATAAAATCGTTTTGAATTTTTAAGATTATAATCTTTTTCTTCACTGTATAAAGAGCTCAAATATAGATTATAGATATCAAATGACTTGAAATTAATGCACAACCGTTTGAAAAGCTCCAATATTTTCCAGAACGCTCATTATTTGCAATTGATGTGCGTAATTGCCATTTTTAATCCAATTCTTTTGAATTTTTAAGATTATAAACTTATTCTTCACTGTATCAAGAGATTAAATATAGATTATTGTGATTAAATGGATTGAAATGAATGCACAATAGCGTGAATTACTCCAATTCTTTCCAGAATACTCATTATTTGTAATTTATGTGCGTAATTGCCATTTGTAATCCAATACTTTTGAATTTTTAAGATTATAAACATATTAAAGAGCTTAAATATAAATATTGTGATGAAATGACTTGAAATGAATGCACAATCGCTTGAAAAGCTCCAATTCTTTCCAGAACGCTCATTATTTGCACTTGATGTGCGTAATTGCCATTTATAATCCAATCCTGTTGAATTTTTAAGATAATAAACTTATTATTCACTGTATAAAGTGCTTAAATATAGATTATTCTGATCAAATGGCTAGAAATGAATGCACAATCATGAGAAATGCTCCATTTCTGTCTAGAACGGTCGTTATTTGCTATTTATGTGCGTAATTCCATGTATAATCCATCCTTTTGAATTTTTAAGATTATAAACTTATTCTCCACTGTATAAATAGTTTAAATATAGATTATAGTGATCAAATGGTTTGAAATGATTGCACAATCACTTGAATTCTCAAATACTTCCCAGAATGCTCTTGATTTGCATTTTATGTGCGTAATTGCAATGTATAATCCAACCCTTGTGAATTTTTAAGATATAAACTCATTCTCCACTGTATAAAGTGCTTCAATATAGATTGTAGTGATCAAATGACTTGAAATGACTGCACAATTGCTTGAAATTTTCCAATTCTATCCAGAACGCACATTATTTGCACTTATATGTGCGTAATTGCCATTTATAATCCAATCCTTTTGAATTTTAAAGATTATAAATTTATTCTCCACTGTATAAAAATTTTAAATATAGATTATTGTTATCAAATGGCTTTAAATGAATGCACAATCGGGTGAAATGCTCCAATTCTTTCCAGATCGCATATTATTTGCAATATATGAGCGTAATTGCCTTGTATAATCCAATGCTTTGGTAGTTTTAAGATTATAAACTTATTCTCCATTGTATAAAGAGTACAAATATAGATTATTGAGATCAAATGACTTGAAATGAATGCACAATAGCGTGAAATGCTCCAATTCTGTCTTGAACGCTCATTATTTGCACTTTATGTGCGTAATTGCCATGTATAATCAAGATTATAATCATATTCTCCACTGTATAAAGAGCTCAAATATAGATTATAAAGATCAAATGACTTGAAATGAATGCACAATCGCTTGAAAAGATCCAATTCTTTCCAGAACGCTCATTATTTGCACTTGATGTGCGTAATTGTCATTTATAATCCAATCCTTTTGCATTTTTACGATTATAAACTTATTCTTCACTGTATAAAGAGCTTAAACATAAATTATTGTGATCAAATGACTTGAAATTAATGCACAATCGCTTGAAAAGCTCCAATGCTTTCCAGAACGCTCATTATTTGCATTTGATGTGCGTAATTGCCATTTATAATCCAATCCTTTGAATTTTTAAGATTATAAACTTATTATTCACTGTATAAAGTGCTTAAATATAGATTATTGTGATCAAATGGCTAGAAATGAATGCACAATCATGAGAAATGCTCCATTTCTGTCAAGAACGGTCATTATTTGCTATTTATGTGCGTAATTGCGATGTATAATCCAACCCTTGTGAATTTTTAAGATATAAACTCATTGTCCACTGTATAAAGTGCTTCAATATAGATTATAGCGATCAAATGACTTGAAATGAATGCACAATCGCTTGAAATTTTCCAATTCTATCCAGAACCGACATTATTTGCACTTTATGTGCGTAATTGTCATTTATAATCCAATCCTTTTGAATTTAAAAAATTATAAATTTATTATCCACTGTATAAAAAGTTTAAATATAGATTATTGTTATCAAATGGCTTTAAATGAATGCACAATCGTTTGAAAAGCTCCAATATTTTCCAGAACGCTCATTATTTGCACTTGATGTGCGTAATTGCCATTTATAATCCAATTCTTTTGAATTTTTAAGATTATAAACTTATACTTCACTGTATAAAGAGCTTAAATATAGATTATTGTTCAAATGGCTTGAAATGAATGCACAATAGCGTGAATTGCTCCAATTCTTTCCAGAATACTCATTATTTGCAATTTATGTGCGTAATTGCCATGTATAATGAAATCGTTTTGAATTTTTAAGATTATAATCTTATTATCCACTGTATAAAGAGCTAAAATAAAGATTATAAAGATCAAATGATTTGAAATGGATGCACAATCGATTGAAAAGATCCAATTCTTTCCAAACTTA